>JAOBAT010056423.1:0-27375 GCA_026413305.1 Hydrozoanthus tunicans | reverse complement strand
TTAAATACGATGGTAACATGTATTCTTCACATTAAATCCCCTGAAGAGTGAGCTAATCACGAAACAGGCTTGTCGGGCTGAAAGTGTAGTCTTTTTGTTATTTTTCTTCAACTACTATACAATATGTATTATATAACTTTTTTGAATTAAATATTCTTACACATAAACTGACAAAAAATGTAAGTCTTATAAAAATGGTTTGGTTCACTTGTTGTTTTTGGATTAATGTAACTAAAGTATCTATTTTCTTTCTCTCAAAATTTATACAGGACTTCAGTCATAATGATTTGAAGGAGGTGAGCAATTTATTTATCCAGAAACCCTTGTTGAAGTGATTTTGTGTGCGCAAAATAATATACAGTATTGTATGGCATCGTAATGAGATTATCCAGATCTTGTAGGTTTTTCCTAAGAACTGTATGACATTTAACTTGCTGTTCTAAACTTTTAAGGTTTTTACAATAGATTTATTCAATAAATGAGGTTTTCTTTGCACTGGAAGAACATTAAGTACATACAGTATTTAATGTCAAGGAAAGCTAATTTTGACATTAGAAAAGTACAATTACTGTATCTGCTATCTGAACTGGAGTTTGAAGACAAAGATACCTACTGTATCCTCAGAACTCAGTCATTTCCTTTTGCAATCACTGATTACCTCTTATATAAACTGAATATAAAACATAAATAATGGGAGTATAAGTAAATTTGTTTTTGACTTCCATCTAGGTACCTCAGGACCTTGAGAATGCCAAAGCGCTCCTGGTACTGTCACTCAGCAACAATGAAATTTGTCAAATTCCAAACACAGTAAGTACATGATTGTGGAAGTTCTACCTGAGCTGAAATGTGGACAATCACTGCCTCCTTATTTTCAAAAAATATATTAATTAATTGAAAATTTTGAAAAGCAGTTTATCAGATCCTATGTGGAAGGTAAGGATATATATAAAAAAACAATTATAAGCTGTATCTTTTCAATTAAGTGAAATTAAAATAAAAAATTTAAGAAGATTTCAAGTAATATTATTTAAAAGACAGGAGTCTCCCATAATTAAAGACATTTTTTTAGGATACATACTATATACATTAATATCAAGAAATTTCAATGATTTATATTATGGACTATATATTTTTGGTACAAACTTATGTTGACTTTCTATTCAGACAAACTTTGAAAAAAAATTCGGACATCTTTCGTAGCAAAAATAGTATTTATGCCAGTTGTAAAGCACTTGGACCCAGTATTTTCATTTATCTCAGATAAATGTAAATTAAAACAAATTTAGGCAAAACATTTAGTTCATTTACATCTGAAAAGGTTCCTTTGGGTACATTTTCAGGAAATGGATAAAATGCAATAAAATAAGTGTCCGTTAAATTGTATTAATAATAATAATAATAATAATAATAATAATAATGATAATAATAATAATAGTGATAATGTCTTATATAGCGCACATCTCACTAAAAGTTCATGGCATTTTACAAATTTCAATATGAAAGTATAAATTAAATCATAAAATCAAAAAACATTTTAGATTGGCTACCTAAGACCTATAACTACAAACATCTTAAAAGTACTTAGAGTGGTTTATTGGTTCCTATAAAAATAATGTTTAAAAGTTACCTATTGTTGAGTTCCTATAAATAAGTTAAAAAGATACATTATGATTAAATTTTTTTAAAAAGGTAACAATTGAAAGTAAAAAGCAGATCGAATGCAGTAATTCCACATTCATCATTAACAGTGCCTTGTGAATTGTCTCTTTTGTCATATGAAAAAGCTTAAGCCTGACTTAAAGAAGAACAAAACCTTTGTGCCAAGAAAGATGTCTATCATGAAGTTGTTCTTGTCAAAAAACACTGGCATTGATGTTCTTGATTGTAAAGGCTGATGGTGCTTTGTACATCCCTCAAGAAATCTCTCCCTTTTATTATTTTTTAACTTACGGCAAAAGTGCGGGGGCTTCACTGTAAGAGGCTCAACAGTAACAACGTTTAAGATTGAGGATGTCAAGTTTCTTTTGAATGGAACTGTGATGCCATTGAAGAAGCATCACTGCATGATGAAAAGAATATACTGTACATTAATTTTTCCTAGAGCCTCAGAGGATTTGTAGAAAACTTGCAGTGATGACAATGAAGATGATGAAACTGTTATTGATGATGAAGGGGAAAGAATGGAATGAGTTGGAATTGATTTTTTTTATGAAGGACAAATTTTTAATCGTCTTTTGTATGTAACATCAAACTGTTATTTATTTATATATCCTGAAAAAATACAGAAGCAAAATATCTTTGGATGGATTATCTTTGTCCGAACATTTTGTCGAAAATTAAATTCGTCCAAATTTTTTTTTGTTACAGTAATGTACATTGGTTGTAGACTAGCACATGACTATTTAGATGTAGGGCACTATTTACAAACAGAATCTTCTATTTAGTATCAATTCCTTTTTATTTTCAGCTTTTTATCAACTTAACCGACCTCATATACTTGGACCTCAGCAATAACAAACTTGGTACGTTTAACCATAATTTTTTGTTTGAACTGAATTTTTTCAAACACCTTTTCATAATGCACATAGTTATTATAATTTATGTAAATCACAGTGTTGTAGAAGTTGACTTTTGTCTGTTTTTATATACTTTTGTTATACAATTTTGCAGAGACCATCCCCCCGCAACTGAGAAGGCTCACTAATCTCAAGACACTAGTAAGTAAAGCACTGCCTTACCATGCTACTTGATTCAGACTCTGTTTGGAAACGAGAATCTCAGCCTATGTACCAACACTGAAGAACAAGAAGAAGACAATGTTCTGGGTGTCGTTAAATTGTTCAGTTCGCCAGTTTTTCTACCACCAACAAACTGGTTAATACAGTCTTTTGGTTTCACATCTTGGCCTTAAGCAACTTTTTGCTACATGTTTTTGTCATACCTTTACCCTTTTTTGTGCCATACGTGTACATCGCACGCACTTTTTACAATACTTGGTTGAGGCCAGGGCTCGTTAATGCAGAACTTTTTGGTCCGCTAGCAGAGTTTTTCTTGTAAGTTTTTTTTCTGCTAGCGAAATACTTGCAAGTGATTGCTAGAGGTTATTTTTTAGACTCACAAGTTCCAAAAACCACTCACTTTTCGCTAGTTTGTGAGTGCTAATTTCAATCTCTGAACGTATTATTTTAAGGCCGGTGCATACTTGAGGTAAAGAGCTGAGCTGTTTGCTGGCGTTGCAGTTTGTTCAGCTTGTTTTGCACGTGTGCGGCAAAATTTTAGTGAGATTTTTGTCTCGCGAGTTTGAATCTCACTAAAATTTTGCCGCATACCTCATGTGGAACAAGCTGAGCAAACAGCCTCGCTCGAGCAAAGAGCTCAGCTCTTTACCTCAAGTGTGCGTCGGCCTTAAAGGATTAATTAAAGATTCCAAATTACAAAGTGTAAAAGACATAACGCGCGTTCTAGCTGGCTGTGGTGACCCACTCTAAAAATTGAAAAAAGCATATCTGCGAACGTCATCGTGGGAATTTATCCACTGTTTTTTCAAATTCTATCACTGAACAGAGTGCACGTTCTCGTTTTATATTTCTGTACCAGTTGCTGATTAACTTCCTATCTTTTGCAGATCCTAAACAACAACCCTCTAATGCATGCCCAGTTAAGGTTAGTAGTTACTAGCATTTTGGCAGAATGATGATTATATTTAGCCAAAAGATAAATTGTTGTCTTTCATATTTCTTTTAGGGAAACTTCAAACGCCTCCTTTACAATTTTTCGACGTTGCCTAACGTCATTTTAAAGTCAAAAGTTAATGGAAGGCAAAATGAAGTTTATGTAGGCATTCTTGAATACATTTTAAGCTTCAAGGGCTGAACTGCACAATAAAGCAACGAAAACAGAACTTGAAAAGGTGTTAAACAAAAAGTTTGGCACGGACAGAATCTGATTGAACGAATCACGAACTTATTGGGATTTACCAAAACAACTTGGACTGAAAAGATTGGAAAATTAACTTTTAATTTACTTTCCCATTTTTTCAGTCCCAGTTGTATTGGGGAAACGTTACTAAGCAATAGATGTGAAAAGCGAATCACTGTAATTCCCAGTTTGACCAAAGGTTTATCCTAAACATCACTTTTTTCCTTTATCAAACTGTAGCCAGTTCCTTCGCAGTCCTCGGTCATCTACAAGCCACGTTGTCTTCCAAGCTCTCTCTCTTCTTTCCTTCTCATATACTCATACCCTGCTGCAATCCCTCTGCATCCGTCTTTTTTTTTATTTTCTGGATGGACCCGAAGAACCATAAAAATTTCCATAAACTAGACTGACACATGTTTAACTCGCAGCAAGAAACCAAATCTTGAAGGCGACGCTTGAACACTTCAAGCAGAATTGCGGGAAATAGACCGGCGCGCGCGTTGCTTTCCCGCAAATACAGCCAGACAGCCAGTGTAGACTGCGAATGATTTTTATTGTTTAATTTAATACTATTAAAACGAGTTTGATTTGTTAAACTTATAAGTTAACAAAAACTTTTCATTCAAAAAGAAAAGCTTTAAAAGGTTGTCCTAAAATATCTAGCTGTGCGAGCAGGAAAGCTAATAACTATCGGTTTTCAAATTAGCTTCCCTGAGTGAAGAGATCTGAGTAGTGTTGTTGTACTATTGGTATTCGTTACTACTGTATCGGTACAATGAGACCTCGTTAATAGATTCAACTACGGACCCGAAGGAACTGACCGTAATAAGGGGGTTACTGTATTAACGAGGTTTTTTTTTATAAGATAGTGCATGGCCATTGAATTGGAGGACCGAAAAAGTGACTGTTATATCAAGGTGGCCGTAAGGCGGGGTTACCGAGTGCAGCTTTCTTCATTAACAAGGCACATGTATATGTTCGTACCCATTATTGTTTTGTTGAGGCTGTCAGTGTGGATGTCGGTTGCTGCACACTTGCCTGCTCTGTAAGTCTATTACACCATTGATAGTTGCTTTTGATAGCTTGTTTTTACCTTGTATTTTTGTATTCTCACAGGCAATTACCATCATTAACTCAACTTCAGACGCTCCATCTCCGCAACACGCAGGTACAGAAGCAACTGGAAATGAGATTCGTCATTTATGCCGCTTGATTAACTGATTTACTGCATACAACATATAACACGACAATTTGACTCTATTTAATCAAAGGACCAAAAGCTCTTGCAGTCGAAAGATTTGGGGAAGATAGACTGAAAAGCGGAACATAGGGGATCGGAGCAGTATTTAGATTCTGTAAACACCAAAGACTTTTTTTTTTATTTATGACAATTGTCTCACAGAAGGATCTTTTGAATTTCAACAGAGGACTATAACCAACATACCCAACAAGTTGGAAGGTCTCGTCAACTTGACAGATCTTGATCTTTCTTATAACGATCTGCCAAGAGGTAAAGACAGCTCCTACATTCTTTTAATAATTCTTTTTGCTCAATATCCACCGAAAGCTACTGCAACCAATACTTTGGCGATTCTTCCTTGCAGTACCAGAACCAATCTACCTGATTCCTAGCCTCAAGAGAGTCAACTTAAGTCATAACTGTATCACTGAAATTTCAAGTCTTATTGGTAAGTAATCTAAAATAGCTATTGGATACGAAACGCTACAGTCGTTTTTTTTTCACAGAGCAATTTTTTACACATAATGGAAATGATACATGTAGTAATGCTTATTGCCGATAGTTGATTAATTGATAACTTCAAGAGTACTTCAACTAACCTGAATGAGTGTAGAAAGAGTACTGGATCTCCTCATCATTTCTATGCAGATACATGGAATCATCTTGAAACACTGAATGTCTCGCGAAACCAGCTTACCTCTTTACCAGTAAGTTACATTCAATACTCTAACATTCAATACTTTTTTTTTCTATTCTTATGCCCTTTTGAATTTAGTTTTGTGCTATTCTTGTGATATTAGTTCACAAAGTAATAGTTTCGTTTATGATAATAAGACGAAGAATTACTGGGAAAACAAGATGTAACGTTTCAGTTCATGGTTTTGTCAGCTAAACTTCCATGTCATACGCAATAAAACATTTTAGAAATCATATTTTGTTTTTTGACCATTGGAAAGCATCTTGAAACACTGAATGTCTCGCGAATACTGGAAAAACAAGATGTAACGTTTTTAGTTCATGATTTCGTCAGTTAGATTTACATGTCATATGTAAGAAAACATTTTAGAAGTTATATTTTATTTATGAACAAATAAAACCTGTAACCTTGTAAGTTACGCTATTATAACACTTGGTAAATATGAAAATTGTTTAATTGCATACAGAGATTTCACAGGTAATAAAAGATCATTTTATTTGTACTCCAGACGGCTGTTTGCAAGCTGGTTGGTTTGAAGAGAATCTTTCTCAATGGTAAGTTACGGATATCCAATCTTTTATTACTAGTTTTCAAAACAAATTCAAATGTTAATGTTACCTTGGTTTAGAGAGAAAAAGGCCGACTCAATAGTTGCAGTATATCGAAAATGTATTTGCTCTGTTGGGAAAGATAATTCTGCGCTATCTCATTCTCTCAAGAGGAGTGTTTTGTTTGAAACTTTGTCTTTAACGTAATTTTAGGGAATAACATCAATTTTGAAGGACTGCCTACAGGGATTGGAAAACTTTACAACTTGGTGAGTACTTAATGTTACTTATAACCTGCCCTTACAATGTAAACCAGACATTGATTTTGAAGGATAAGCTTACTGCCTTCCTTAAGTCGAGGTAGAAATAACCTTATTACAGAGAGGAATTCTACAGTTGCTTTAAATCTTCCAAACAATGCGTTTGTAGTTCTTTTCGCACACTAGTTTTTGTGTTTAGCAATTTGACGCCATTTGCAAGATCTTTAGTGGAAATCTGCAATGAAGTTGCAATTAATATGTTTTTTACATTACAAGAAAAACGTTTTCCAAGATCTATTCTTTCGCAATGAATGCCTCGAGTTCTGACTGTAGGTTGTGTAAGGTGCAATACATATAGCCCACTAGGCCACACTTACTTTTGGTATTGAAATGGTAGCATATAATTTTCTCTGCTACGTTTTAACATTGAAGCCTTTTTTTCGTATTTCATTTCCAGGAAGTATTTATGGCAGCATATAACCAGCTTGAGTGCATCCCAGAGGGACTTTGTAGGTTTGTATCCAAAGACACGCAGTACGCCTCAAGTAATTTGTAATAAAGGACGCAAGACTATGGTTCATTGACGCCCTGATTCAAAATTTCTTATTTACGTACTGTGGCAGTTAAGTGCAGAAACCTGATAAGCCACACAATTACAGTTTTTATACCTCGACGCATTAAACCAAACCTTGAATTTATCGAAGCACCGCTTGGAGGAAAACTTTTTAGCATTTTTGTCCTGTATAGGTCACTCGCTGGCTCTATTAGTTTGAAGCGACTCATGTAGCAGGCACTTCACCAAAAGCTCAAGGGTTAAATTTTCTTGTTGAAGTTGACAGTTAGGTATTTAAAAGTTAGAAAACCAAAAAGATAAAAAATTATGTGTTTGGTATTCTGCTGGTAAAGTTCGCATCAGAACCTTTGACTTGTAGTGTTATGTATAGATTTTTGTTTTACTTTAGAAGAGGCTGGTAAAGTTTATTGCAAGCTTTGTTTTTCTTCATTCAAGAAATGAGAAGCAACCTCATTTGTTTCGTGGTAACTTGACTTCAACTTTATTTTGTCGCAGGTGTCTGAAGCTCAGAAAACTTATTCTGCACACTAATCGATTGTTCACCTTACCAGAGGGAATTCACTTTCTAACGAACCTTGAGGTTGGTAAAATGTGAAGTTAATCTTTTTCGTAAGAGAAGTGTGTTACGTTTTCATTGATTACAAAAAGCTGCAGGTCTACCTAGAGCTGTTAATCACTGATTGGTTAGCTGCAATCAGTACTTTATTGACCTCGTTCAGTTGTAGACGTTTTTCCAATTTCTTTGACTACCACAGCAAATACAATTACAGGATGAACTAGAATGTTGACTGTATAATATATTGCCAAACACTGAACTTGGACCTTGTTCTAAAGGATTGGTAGTGAGTAGACATCCGAAATTGCGATAATAGTTTTTTTCACCGTTCAAAATAATTGTTTTAAAAAAACCTTTTATGGTTTCCCTTGGCATTAGATTTTAGTGCAGAATTATCAAGTTTGAGCTACTTGTAACGACACAGACTTACTAACTTACTTTATTTGACACCAAGAATTCTATACAGTGGATGATTCCGTTAAATCCTTTTGCACCTAAGAGTGCCAAATGATGAGTCTGCAGATTCTCATGTCAATGATATTTCTATGATTAGTTTGGGAAAATTTCATTATTCGTCTTTTAGAGTTCGTAGTGGTTGATCAAATCTCCTGTTCCCAGCACTAATCAGTTTTGCATTAGAATGTTATTACTACCAATTTGTTATTGTTATTGTAAGTAGAATTTTGGTGTTGAAACTGATGCCTTAGTTCGAGAAATCTATTTGACTGTTTCTATACAGGAACTTGACGTGCGCAATAATCCTGAACTAGAAATGCCACCAAAGCCTGTCCCAGATGAAATGGGAGCCGGACCAGAGTTTTACAACGTAGATTTCTCGCTGCAGACTCAGCTGCGTATTGCAACAGGCGCCCCTCCCCCTCCTGCCCCAGGTAGGCTTAATCAGATGCACTTTGTTATTGTTTATTTTTGTGTCTAAGATTCCCAACATTCTGCTCAGTCATATTATGTAAAATTCGCTTTAATAGCCAAATGCCGTCTTTCACTATTAATAATCATGATTTGTCTTACTGTTTTTTTATCTTGTCCACCCTTCTTTGTTCTTCGTGTTTTTTTTCTTGTTACAGTTTGTTCCAGTTCTAGTTTGCTCACCCACTTCACATGATAATCACTTACGTTTCAACTCCCTGTTTTGTTTCTTTTTGTAGCACACAAGGATTCGTATGCAAGAAAGGTACTGTCTGTTTCTTATGACTTATCTGGAAGCCCGTCATTATGTTCAACAGCTATCATACTTTGAAGTTCTGAAATTGCAATTTCATGGTTGCTCACTCAATTGCTTTGTTCTTTTCTTCAGATTCGAATGAGAGCAAGAAAACAGCATTCGGAGGATGAGAAGGGTCTTAGGGTAAGAATCTAGAAATGCATGTTTAGTTCGGTTACATTGAGTGTGTATGAAATACTGCCAAGACATAAGTTTAGTCAAAAATTGCACTTAAACCTTTTTTCTTTGTTTTACTTGGAATGGCAAAGCGTGAGAAGAGAACCTGAGGATTTTCCCAATTTTCTTTTTCCAGGGTATGGTTGAAAGTGCAGAGGAAAAGAAACATAAAAAGTTTAAAGGAGTAAGTATGGCTTTGTTTGGTAACAATCTGGTGCCTGTCTGGTGCCATAAAAGAGTAGGCGGAAGGAAAAGCGCTAAAATAACATTATGAAAACAATGAAAGAAATACAAAGTAACGAAACGAGTAAGTTATTTTAAAGACTATTATTGGTATTGAAAAACGGGACATTCCTCGTTTTTAACAAAATGATTTAGAACTTGTTCCATACTCATTACCGAACTACAACCTACTACTAAGTTATGCGAGCATTAAGTGTTTTTTTTTACTTCCTTTTGTTTTTGTAGCAATTTGGTGCAGAAGACGAGCAAGACAGAACATTAAAGTAAGTATGATATTTCAAGTTCAATTTTACTTTTTATGGTAACAGTGACTGATAAGGTGTATAATCTTTGTTTGACAATCTTGTAATTCATGATTTTGAGATTAACAATTTGCAGGAGTAGCAAGCGATGGGACCAGGAGCTGGTTAGACCCGACCTTGATTACCACGACTTCTTTCATCCAGACGTTGGTAGTGAGCCAGGTAAGTAAACATTGCCACGGAAACGAATTTTTTCAGAGCACCCAAGCCACACGCACGCAGTATTGTAACTATGGTTATACTTGATTATATACAAGACGTCTAAACTTGGGCTTACTTTGCAAATTACGTCATATTTTAGATTAAGAAACCCTTAACTTGACGTTACTCTACTAAACCGTATATTGTAATTTTGCGACAATTCTGTCATAAAGCTTGTTATGTATTCTGGAAAATTCTAGAGAACACTTGGTAACACAATTAACGAGAAGAGCAGGTATAACATGATGATAACAGTGGTGGTAAGGAAGATGATTACTGTGCCAAACTTCTTGAGGACACTTGGTGATACAATTAACGAGAAGATGACAGTGATGGTTAGAATGACATGATGATGACAGTGATGGTTAGGATTACAATGATTAATATGATAACAAAAATGGTTACTATGGTAAAGATGATTACTATCACCATGATGATTACTGCGACAGTGCTGGTTAGAGTGACAGTGGTGATTACGGTGACAGCAGTAAGTAGGGTGACAGTAACATTTACGATCAGTGATGCTTGATGAGAGTGAACGTTAAAAAAAAAAATTTGTAACCAGTGACTACCACTCTTAACAAAAAGTCTTGAATTGGATTTTTGTTTTCAAAGTGTGACAGTTGAACTAAACTTTTTTCCCCACAGGTCTCAAAATTTGGCAAATCGAGAACTTTGTTCCAGTTGAGGTTGATGAAGGTGCAGTTGATTTTTATGAGCATTCTTTAGCGATTACAATCTGCTTGTCTTTTGAATAATTGGATTTTTATTTACCTAAGTTGTATTTACGTCTAACTGTGTGCTGTTCTCCAGTGGTGCCAGTAGTGGCCCTGTGGCCTGTGACAATGCAATTTGCGATTGAGCAGAAGAGTAGCATTATTGGAAAATAGAGAAGAACAAATTTGATGATGCTGATTTAATTGATACATTCGCATTTGAAGATCCGTCCACTCTTGAGTTTTCAAGTGATTTTCATCAGAAAAATCGATTGTTTCTTCTCTTAGCTACATCCATGAATGCCTTTAATTACTATCACCGATTGAAGAGTCATTTACGTTATTAGTTGTAGAGTTCTTGATGCATTTAATCATTGGAAATGATGTTATTATTCCTTCTATCATTAGTAAAAGTAGTGTCTTGATAGTAGATGTAGTGATAATAGTAGTGTAGTGGTATTTGAAGTTGTAGTTGTTTTATTCTTGTTGTTGAGGTGCATACCTTTGGAAACATTTACGATGACTTATTACTGTTGTTTTTACTCTTTAACTATTATTGTGCTACAGCAAACTCACAATTCATTTTTTGTTTTCCCAAGGAAGTTTAACATTGACTCAATTCATTGTCTGATTTTGTTCTTTTCAGCTCTTTTTGGCAAGTTTTATGAGGCAGACTGTTATATAATCCTTAAGGTTTGTGCACAGATAAGATCCTGCAGTTTAACTTAGCTACCTCTCAGTCAACTTTCTCGCAAGCTTTTATACTGTTCTTCGAGTAAAGTTACTTTCTAAAGTTAATGGGGTTTTCTCAAATATTGTTGTCATAATCTGTATGTAGATGATTTGATTTTATAATTCTTGAAGGGGTCGCAAGAAAGGAACTATGAATATCTGCATTGGCATTTTAGATCAGAACTTTCTGTTTTCTATTCTTTGCTTTGTTGGTATTGCATAATAAAGTTCAAGTTGAATGTTTCCTTTTCCCCTAGACAACCTATGACGACACTGACCAGCTATATTATCAGATATTCTACTGGATCGGCAAAGATTCGTCAGTAAGTAAATAATTAGAAATATACGTGGAATATTGGATTAGAATTATGTGTTCTGTTTTACTCACTAAAAGCTGTATAGCAACCTTTTTCATAAGAGGTGCGCTGAGTTTGTATAGGTAAGAGACGAAAATAGGCGGTCAAGGTACCGGTTGAAATGTTTTCCATACACAGTAAAAACATTTAGAGAAACTATGCAACAAATGCAAATAACACGGGAAAGTCTTCACTTTTTGATTGGCCAAGGAAAGGACACTTCTAACATGTAAGGGGTGTAGTGTTATAGCCAGTTGTGTAGTTTGTAGTTGCATTTAGTGTATGTTAGTTGGTAGTTACAGAAACCATAATCAAGCTAAATGAGATGTTAATCTGTAATTAATATGTTAATAACAATCTATTATAATTTTAGTACATATAACTAGTGTGACTGCTAAAACATAGTTTACAAAGGATAAAAAAAGAGGAACTGTGTACGTTTTTTCAAAAACTTGGTAGGGCCCAGATGAAGCGTTTAAAACTGCCTTACTGAAGGAAACCATTTTAAAACCATCCTGCTTCCTACAGTTAGGGATTTAGTTTGACCGTTCCCGCCTATTTTGGCATCATATCTTGAAGACCATAGTAGGTAATGAGTACCTAAACGTCACAAAATTGTTTTCCGTTTTCATTTTTTAGCTCGATAAGAAGGCTTGTTCAGCAATTCATGCCGTTAACCTCAGAAACTTTCTGGAAGCTGAAACGAGAACAATCGTGAGTAAAAACAAAGCTGTTTAAAAATATTTTGCATTTCTAGACCTAGTAGAGTTTGAGGGATTGGCATCGTTGTGCTTAAAAACCAAACAAAGAGAATTTTATGTTTTTTTGCCCTATAGAGAGAGGAACAAGCAGACGAGTCCGACGAGTTTCTTGAAATATTTGATCATGATATAAACTACATTGACGGTAAGAGCTAAGGTTTTGTACATGTTTATGTCAGTCGGTGCGTTCGTTAAACAAATGTGACATGTCTTACCACTAATTCATGTCCTTAAACAAGACATTTTACTCGAATTGGTTCCCGTGTTCTCAGTTCTGCTGGGGGCAAAGCTGCGATGGATGAGTGTCCTAACGGGTCTTTTAGGTTCAAGATAGCTTTTTAGTAAAACTGAGTTTTTTTCTTCCAAAATAAACACCAAAAGATTTTTTAAATTTGTGTCATTTGTTACGTCTGGTGTCGAATCACTTGCTGTGTAACCGTTGATTATTCTTTTTAAATCATTCTAGATTAATAGATATTTTAAATGATGCATGGAAGATGTTAAGACGATCAGTATGATGATGGTGATTCCAATACGTTATAGATATTAATGGATATTACGATGGTCATTATGGTTGTGGTGATGTCACAAAGAGGAGGATGTAAACAGGATTTTACGATTACAAAGAGTGATAGAAAATGGGATGCAACGAGGATGTTAAAATGTCTAGTATGGTGATGGTGACTGCAACATGAAGAGGATGCAGTGAGGATGTTACGATGTTCAGTATGTTGGTGGCGACTCTAATAAGTAAAAGAAAGAATAGGATGCAATGCGGATGTTATGGAAGAGGATGCACTGTAGTTTTGTAATTTGCTTGTTTCCTTCGTTTTTCAGGTGGAACGGCAAGCGGGTTCTACACTGTTGAAGATCCAGTAAGTAGATACTTCGGTACTGTGTTCTACTAAAACTGATAGTTAAGTGCTCTCTGAATTATCACGTCGAATGATACCAAACCTTCGTTTTCTAAAGTATCTTTGCACTAACCTATTATTTTTAGATTTATGAGACGCGACTTTACAGGATTTTAAAGACTCAGAAGCTGCAATTGGAACCTGTAAGTATCGGGTCTTCCCAAAAACTATTGTTCACTTTGATTAAACAGAAATCTAAACCCAGCTTGAAGTCAATATTTTTATGTAACTTATTGATTCTTTAATTAAATAGCTTTCTTCCAATCGTTTCATTGTTCACACAGTCGATTAAAAGCCGCCATCGCCATTACAGATTACTAGGTTTTCATTTCCTCGAGGCTTCTGAAACATGTGCAACATTCTACGAACATCCAGAGGATAGCTTTGTTTTTACCATTGCAAGTGGTTCTTTGCAGGTTCCACCCACCACCGGATCTCTCGACTGTACGTTTACCTTTCTTCTTGAAGACGGGCTCAAGATATACATTTGGGCAGGGAGTAAGGTTGGTTGACAGAGTATATTAGCCAGGGTTCGTACGTGCCCTGGAAATCCTGGAAAACCCTGGATAGTTTTTGAAGCCCTGGAAATCCCTGGAAACCCCTGGAAAAGCCCTGAAAATTTTTCAATAAGCCCTGGAAAATTTTATAGAATCTTCTTGAAAAAATAGATTTCCCGAATGATGCACTGTTTTTCGTTTCAAGTAACAACTAAGACTTAAAACTTTTTAAATTTTTTGCATGTCGTTCTTTCATTAAGTCCAATAAATACCAAATTTCATGACGTTAATTACTAAAATGTTGTTTAAACAGGTGATTTTTAATGTTCATATTTTAATTCTGGGCTTAAAAAGTCCTGGAAAAGCCCTGGAAAAAACAAAAGTGTAGCCCTGGAAAACTCTGGAAGTTCTGAACGTGTACGAACCCTGATTAGATAGATTTAGCAAAGACAACGCGACGATAACGTGACTTTTGTTTATGTGCGTACACGCAGTTCAAGTTCTTGAGAAGAAGACGTCAAACGCGAAAACTTCAAACTCCCGCCCTGAAACACAAAGTGACGTGTACATCGAAACGAGCTGTGCGCGCGCATGTTAAACAGACCACAGGCTATCGTCACGTTGTCTTTGCTGAATCTACCTATTGACAACTGAGTCCCCTCTTTGCGTAAGAAAGATCAGCTTGATAGTTTGGAAACAAACTTATTGTGAAATGGTTCACCTATAGCATACCTTAGCCCCCAAAATAATTTTAACTCATTCATTGTGGTACTTGTTTGTTTTTCTTTGACGTAGAAATATTGAAGATGAAAAAAAGAGTTGAAATTCGGAATTGAAAGCGGAATCGTTTCATTACAGAAACGATTGATGTTTCATCGTTCCCTGTTTCAATGACCCAACGACAACAGTTCTTAACAATACATTATAAATTATAATTGTTGTATATTCTTATGATTTTAGTATAGTCGGATTTGTTTATTCATTATTCACTGAGATCTAAAGGAAAAACGGTCACGAAACTTTTTAAAAGACGATCTGGATTCCGTTGTTTTCATCCTTCCGTTTCTCTACACTTTTACTAATACTTTGGAAAATCTTTGTTTTTGGAATTTACTTATGACCCCAAATTAACTTTTTTCTTCCCTTTGATTTTCAGTCTAAACTAACCACAAAGACCAAAGCAAGGTTTGTTTGCTTTTAAGAGAGAGACGCTTTTCTAAAAAGTTCATTCTCTTCCTTTGCTACTTAATCTTTCTCAATGCTGTAAGTACTAGACACAGTGAAACCCCGCCTTACGGCCACCTCACTTTTTCTTCGGCCCGCCGGTCGAATGGCCATACTTTTTCTTATTAAAAAAACCTCGTTAATACGGTCAACTCGTTTTTATTGCCAATTTTTTTCTGGCCCGTAGGTGACCGTATGAACGGGGTCCCACTGTAAGATGATGTGTTTGAACAAAAACCCTCATAAGAACCTTTCAAACTCAAAATGGTTCCACAAAAATGATCAAACAGTCTTTAGATGTATCCTTTGGTGGCTTGGGGTTGTTTGGTTTGTGTTTCCCTTAGAAACGCATCGTGTTTTCCCTCTGTGTTCTTTTGGGATACATTATAGACCCTTTCTTTAATGTGAATTTTGTGTCGAGGCAAAGTAAGTTAATGCGAAGCAGTTATTGGTAAAGAGAAAAGGCGATTAAAAGGTTTCCAATTTTTTAATTGAGTACGTTTGTTTTTTGTTAGATAGTTTATTCCAGACCGTTCCAGCTACTGAACATCGCAATACATATTTTTTTTTATTAGCTTAGATTCCAGAATATACTTATAAGTGAAGTAAGAATTATCGAAGGATTCTGATAATAGTAACAACTATAGTACTCAAATCATCCATGATTAGCTTAAAAGGATGTTGGTTTTAAACCATAACGAGTGTCCTTTAATTTCGTATTGTTTTGGCCGTCAGGTTATTTGCTGAAAAGGTGAATAAGAACGAACGAAAGAATAAAGCAGAGATTATCATGTGCTCAACGGTAAGACTTTTTTTATAATTATGTGAAAGACTTTCTTTTAGAGTGAGCTCAATCTTGTGTATTTCTCACTTTAAAGAATAAAGGTCCAGATGATTGCGTATAGCTAACGCCAAGCAGCTTGTTTTTGTCCTCTCCGCGGTTTGAATTATCCGTGTGCGATGGTAGAGCGTTGTATTTCTGTAAGAAAATATGTTTACAGTAATATTGACAGTTGACCATGTCAACTCTACTCCAAATAGCTTTATAGTTTAAACCACTGTATGTCTTTTCTGGAGGACATGTATTGACAGTAATATTGACAGTCGACCATGACAACTTTCCTCGAAATAGCTTTATAGTTTAAACCGCTGTATGTCTTTTCTGGAAGAAAATATATTGACAGTAATATTGATGGGTGACCATGACAATTTTCCTCCTAATAGCTTTATAATTTAAACCACTGTATGTCTTTTCTGGAAGAAAATTTATTGACAGTAATATTGATAGTCGACCATAACAACTTTCCTCCAAATAGCTTTATAGTTCAAACCGCTGTACTGTAGTTCCTTGCAAACCTAATACTGCTTAAAAAGGCACGTTGACGATTGCGCTCGTCCTTGAACTAGTAATGCAGTGTATGCCAAGTTTAAGGTTTTAAGCTCTTCAAGCGCTTGGAGTTAAGGCAAGTAGGCAGTTGCCATCTGTTTTACTAGGAATAGGAGAACAAATGAAACAACTTTGCGTATGTGAACAGCCGCTGGAGGTAAGATAAATTAAGCGACAGGAGGTAAACGTTGTACCAGTGACCTCTATTAAGACCCTCATACGAAGTTCCAAGGCCTTTATAGAGAACTGACCCGGTGTCTTTAGAAGCTTCTTTTTAAGCCTAAAGGTTACCTGTACGTCTGAAATAACACATCGTTACCTTCAATTGTTAGTTAAATTTACTCGTTTGGTAAAGTTAGCTGTGTCACCTTCTATGTCCCTGAGTCATTTTTTGAAGGTATATAAAGCCTCACTTACACTGTGATCATTAATTAACAGGGGGACGAACCTGGAGACTTTTGGAGAGCTCTGGGTGGTGGACCAGCTCGTCCTATTGATGTAAGTCAACCAATAGGGCAGATAAACCTAAAATGATTTGATTGCCCTAATACCTTGTTCCAAACTTTTTACTAGAAAGTTGTAGAAATCTTAATGAGGTTTTCAGTTACTGTTGTTAGTGAGTAAACTGTAACTTGATTACTTGAGACTTGGATTTGCTTGTAGACATTATGTCAGCTGAAATTGGTGTTTTGATAACTTTCGATCAAAGATAATTTATAGGAAAAAAGAGAATATTTTTTTAGTTTTGGTCTCGTGTTGTCTAGTTACAAACATTCCCTTTTCGTGTCCAACGTTCCCCTAATAAAAATATGCTGTTGGTGCACGTTTCAGCCTAACTCACGAACTGAGGTAAAATTCTCACAACTTCCAGGAATAAAGAACTGATTTTTATAATGAAGTAACAATTTGAGTTTTGAATAACACCTTTTCTTGCAGGAAATTGGGGTTATTTTGTTTTAGTTCAAGACTAAGGCTGTGCAAGTACGTACGCTGACAGCCTTTTTATATCAGCCATACCTTGAAACATGAAAAGAGTATATGAAGGCTACTTGTTTATTTTCGCAGATGGTTCCTGACTACTACAAACCCCTTCTTCGGCCTATCCTGTACAAAGTGGCTTTGGGACTCGGCTACCTAGAGCTACCTCAAGGTAACAGCTTGCAATTTGTTGCTATTCACAAGTCATCTCGAGATTAAACTGGAATACGCTTGCATGATTGCAGGATTTCAAAACATCAGTTTTTCATCCGAAATTCTAAAGTCTTCACTTACATTTGAGATCACAAGGCAAGGGTTAAGCGAGTGAAAGCTTTCTATTAACTTATCAGGTTACTCATCGTCGCAAAACAAAAAGCGAGTGTTGCGTTTTCCCATTATTCTTTACCAACGAAATCTTCCCTTGGAATGTGCAATACAATTTAAGGACATCCTCTCAGTAAGTAACATTAGTTTTCCCAGTACCAGGTAGAACTTTCCTATAAATCACGACTTTCCACTTGACCAATGGCAGTGTTAGGTTTGTATTGCTTGAGAAAAAGCTTGAAAAATGTCTTCTTTGTTGATTTTAGTTGATTTTCCTGGTGGGAAACTGGAGCAGAAGCTACTTGAATCGAAGAACGTCTACATCCTAGACTGTCATTCGGAGCTGTTTGTCTGGTATGTACTTTTTTTTAATCATCCTTTTCAGTCAAAGAACGGAGTACACGAAAGAACTCAAGGACATTGAGACCTACAATGGTTTAGTTGTTGGAATTATTGCGCTTAGTTATCAACCAATGCCCTTATCTATACTAGAATAGCCCGATTCTGTAGATTCCGATTGATCCTGTTTGCAATGTTTTTTTCATCATTTTTCTTCTATAAATCATTTTTGACTGGGATTTTTATGCCGTATCTGCAATCTAATAGTAAATGTGCCTCCAATTAGCTGAATTGCAAAATATCATTAACGCAAATTCATAGTTGTTGCTGGTTTTGTTGTTGAGTTCTTAGTGACATTAGCCCTCGGTTTCCTAAAAGTAAACAGCTTGCAAGATAACCAAAACGTGAAGTTCGTTGGTCTTGCAGCCCATTTGATGGAAACGATCACGGTAATGGGCTGCGTATAGTATCCTCGTAAACTACTTTCTACATGTGTCATAACATTTCCATTGTAAACAGAAGCAATGACGGCCTGGTTTTATAACTTTCAATTGACCAGGTGTTCTTCAATGTATTTCAGGGTTGGACGCAAGTCGGCACGTTTAGTTCGCGCTGCTGCGTTTAAGCTTTGCGAAGAACTGTGTAAGATGATCCAGCGTTCTTCTGTGGCAGTTGTCCTGCGAAATCTAGAGGGGTAAGTTTAAGGTTTCTGTTTCTGATACTTTTTTTGTTTCTGAAATTCAGTCTTATGTCAGACTGTTGCGATATCTGTCAATTTTTATTCACGAAGATTTTTATTTTGTTGTAAAAAAGTAAAGGTTTGGTCACGAGCTTAGACCTCAGGAGCCCTGTGTATTGAAAAATAACGGATAACCAAGGTTTCAAACCTTTTATTGCATCGGAACTCGTTAGCAATCAACAAGGATAAGGTTCGAAATCTAAGAAACAATTATACAATAAAGTCGTTACAAACTTTTCAATAAACGAAACTCAATGTAAAATAATATTTACCAATTGGTCCTTCCGAATGCTCATCACTCCTTGTCACATCAATCAAAACTTAACTAGTTTTCTGTGACGTCATAATTCATACTTTAAAAAAGGATATCGATAAATATATTAACGACACATCGTGGATCGTCCTTTTCTCATTCAGACACTCTGCCCAAAGAACCATAGGACCTACGATTGTAGTTGGCCGGATGATATTTTATCTTAGAAATTTAAGCTTGTGTAGTACCAATTTTGTGACCGAAGTTCATCGTCTGTTGAATACAAAAAGGTCTATACAATCTATTCAAGGGTGCTGGCATCTTACTTTTCTCTATGCTGTTTATCAGAGCGGAATCACAAGTGTTCAAATCAAAATTTTGGGGCTGGGATGACGTGCTTGCAGTCGACTACACTAGAAGTGCCGACACTGTCAGCAAAGTAGCAAAGAAACTTGGTACAAAGGTAAACTCTATAGCTGTTTCTCTTTACCCTAGTAAATGTGACATGTAAGGAGCAGGTGTTGCTCAGTTGGTTAGTTATGTTCTCTGATCCTTGCTTTTGTTTTAACCCGTTTATAAGATTTATTATCGCTTCCGGCAGAAAGAATGTTTTTTACATTTTTTGTCTTTATTTTGTTTCAAAGACTTATGAGCAATTATGTAATTGTTTTCGTAGAACATCACAAGCAAGAAGGCAGATGAAATGATGCGCCAAGCAGCAAAGGTACTAAAAATACCGCTACCCTCTTTTCAAATTTAATGTAGCAAAACAAAAAACAAAAACAATTGTTTTTGGAGATGTATTTGTAAATCTGGTTAATGCATTGAAAGAATGAACTTGGGACAAAACATAGTAAGTATTATTTGAGTAAAGGGTTTAGAAATTTTATTAATGCCATAATTTACAATTACAGAATTTGGCCTGAAGATGCGATTTGCACAAAGAGGTTAAATTACATAATTGTTCAGGGACTGCCTTTTCCTGTTTCGTTGTGGAAGGAAAGTTATAATAGCAATTTTTTTTTTATTCCAAGGTTGATCTTTCGGCGTTATTCACCACAAGACAACAACCTATGCCTGATGCTGAACAGGTAGGTTTGGTTTGAAAAGGGATTTTGCATTTTCATTGTATGTGTTCTCGGTTGCCCTAACTTTCAAGTCATGAAATAAATAAACATTTGTAGTCTTGGAGAATTCACTCCAGTCAAAGCAGTGTTTTAACCTGTCAGAACGGTTATTAAGCAATTACACTTCTCTACATATGATAATTTACTATTTCATTGTTTCCTTTTTTCCTTTCTTTTATTATTTTATTCAAGCTTGCTGCGTTGCTTTAAGTTGTCCTTTTCGATCTTAATAAATGTTCGATTTCCCAACAAGGAACAACTTGTGGAAGAATGGAACGAGGACCTTGATGGCATGGAGTGCTTTGTCCTCGAGGGCAAAAAGTTTGTCAGATTACCAGAAGATGAGATAGGTTTGTGTACATTTAATATACATTTCTGACCTCCTTGCTTGTTACAAGAAAAGCAGAGTTGTTTCTTTCTCTTCTGATTTGTGTGCCAAAATTTTCAAGCTGAGAGTTACTAGGTGCTCAGGAAAAATATATAAAAGGTTTTTAACTAGTTTTTTCCCTCTGCTTCATGTTACAATGCTGAGTATCAGTTGACTTGTTTTTACGTTTTTTTAAAATTCCATTTCAAACGTACCATTTTGGCGGCTAATGAGTTATTTGGTGTATATGTTCCTAGGCCGGTACTGAGTAACTGGGTCCCAGTTGAGGTCCTTGGTTTTATAGTCCCTGATACAAATTTTGTTAAACGTTTGATATTTTAGGCCATTTCAACGGTGATGGTTGCTATATTTCCTAGTCCAGTACTGGGTCTTAGTTGAGAGCCTTGGTTTATAGTCTCTGACACAAACTGTGTTAAACCTTGATGTTGTAGGTCATTTCTACAGTGATGACTGTTACGTGTTCCTGTGCCGATATTGGGTCCCAGTTGAGGTCCCCGAAGGTGAAGAGGAAGATGATCAGGAACCTGTAGAACAAGAGGAAGATTTCCAGTGTGTCGTTTATTTCTGGGAGGTATGCTGTTACAGACATTGGTTTTTTGTCCAGGGTGTGGCAGTTAAAGTGTTTTAAAGTTTTTACACGTCACTTTTGTTAACAGTGTGTTGCATAAGAAACGATTTGTTATATGTCTCTCATCTTGAGAAGTAGGTCGGTTTAAGAGGAACAGATCTAAGTATATTCCAAATGTTCTTAGTTTAGGAAGAATACCTGCATTAAATATGAAACCAAGTTAACTTACCAACGCCGATACAACAGGTAGAAATTCAAAGTAAGAGGTAAAATGTTACCGAAACGACCCTTCTAGCTCTTATATTGACAAGCGGTTTTACTTTGTCTTGTTTCTTAATAACTTAACACCAAGTAAAATGCAAAAAAAACATATAGGTTATCTTTGAAGACTTCATCAAAAACATTGATATTGAGAAATAATGAATTCTAGTAGTGTAAAAGCAAGGGAGGACGTTTTACAGAACTCTTACAACAGACAGTTGCTTCACGCGATCATCGACTAGAATTTAAACTTTCTCTTAAGTTTAAAGTATTTAGTTTTGTCTTTATTTTTCTCAGGGTCGCAATGCGGGGAAAATGGGATGGCTGACCTTTACCTTCAGGTATTTTGAAACACGTTCAGTTCTTAACTTAAGCAGAACGTAAAGCTATTGTAGACTCTGAGAACTCAGTGGAAGTCATCGTCACTACAGTACCACGATTCGTCTTCTTCATGATGGCACAATAGCCATGCAATCAATAACTGCATTTTTATTTATGTTGTTATTATTATCATTATCATTATCATTATGTTTATTTATTAACTATTGTTATTACTTTTGTTTAGTAATAAGTATTGTGTTTATTTTAATAATATTGTGTATGCAACAATAGCAGCTTGTAAATTTTCTCATATTTCTAGAACGAGTATAATTCCAATTGAAATCACTAGTTGAATGTAAAACATAGCTGCACATAACATAGATCGTAAACTATTTCACTACTTAGAGTCAATTGAACATGGAACGCCTGTGAGTGGGAAGATAAAAACCTAAAATGATAAACTCTATTATGAAATACTTCAAACAGTTTATGTTTCGTGGCGTAGAAAAAATGAAATGTCCTTCGAAAAGGTTGAATCTTTATCTGTTTGCGGGTGCGTTTTAGAAGTTGAATTCTCTTGTATTAAACCAAGTTTAATTGATTATTTTAACTTAATTCCAGTCTTCAGAAGAAATTTGAGCTGCTGTTTGGGGAAAAGCTTGAAGTTGTCAGAACACGTATGGTGAGGGCACGTTACATTCGCACAACGCACCAACTACCGTGCCAACACACTAGCTACCGTGCCAACACACTAGTTACCGCGCCAACGCACTAGCTACCGTGCCAACGCACTAGCTACCGTGCCAACACACTAGCTACCGTGCCAACGCACTAGCTACCTTGCCAACGCACTAGCTACCGTGCCAACGCACTAGCTACCGTGTCAACGCACTAACTATCGTACCAACGCACTAGCTACCGTACCAACGCCCTAGTTACCGTGCCAACGCACTAGCTACCGTGCCAACGCACTAGCTACCGTGTCAACGCACTAACTATCGTACCAACGCACTAGCTACCGTGCCAACGCACTAGCTACCGTACCAACGCACTAGCTACCGTACCAACGCACTAGCTACCGTGCCAACGCAGTAGCTACCGTGCCAACCCACTAGCTACCGTACCAACGCACTAGCTGCCGTACCAACGCACTAGCTACCGTACCAACGCACTAGCTGCCGTACCAACGGACTAGCTAGCGTGCCAACGCACTAGCTGCCGTGCCAACGCACTAGCTACCGTGCCAACGCACTAGCTACCGTACCAACGCACTAGCTACCCTACCAACACACTAGCTACCGTGCAAACATACTATCTACAGTGCAGGGTTGTCATATTATTGTTTGATGTGTGATACTATTGAAGACAATGTTTGTGTCAGCCCGGGCAGCCCTTCGTCTGAGTATAGTCAACGTTCAATAGTTAACTGAACCTTCTTATCCAATGTTATATGCAATAGGGCCCAGGAACCGCAGTCGGTGGTTAGTAAAACAATATTTTATTTTAAACAAACAGTGCTTTATGGATTGTATGCAGTTAAGATGATGGTTTTTGGATTCAGGCACTTTAGGTTTTGGGGCAAGGGTTAGTAAGACACCATACCGCTGGGTAGAACGAGACTGTTGGAACTCTCCCCATCTGCAGCCCACGACTAACACTAAAGTTTGTTTTGTAGCAACAAGAGAGCCCACGGTTTATGGCACATTTTAGAGGAAAATTCATAATTCACAAGGTAAGTTAAAATGGCTAATCATATTTTGCTTTAAGTGAACAGTGGACAAGAGCTGTGTTTATCGAAATGCTGGGACTACTACATCATTAATGTATATTTTTGACTTTTTGTTGAGATAAGAAATAATTATTTTTGTTGTTCCTCTTCGTTGTTTTTTTTAAATTTTGATGTATGTTTTAATGCTTACTATATTTGTTGATATTGTTTTCACTGGTGCACTGTATTAATGTTAAAGGGAAAGAGAAAGGTGCCACAGCTCAAGGGAGAAAAACCCAAATCAGAATTGTATCACATTCGATCTAACGGCGGAATTCTGGCCAAGAGAGTGATGCAGGTTTGTACTTAACTTTTCTCAAGTAGCTAGTGCGCTACCAAAAGCAGAAACTTAGTGGCCTGAGTGCAAGTTAGTAGCCATGTAACACAACGGACACAAATCGTCTTTCAAAAACAAATCCAAACGCAACAGCACCGAGCTAAGCAAACACATCTGGGATCTCAAAGAACAAGGAAAAGATTTTAAAATCGAATGGGAAATCCTGCATAAAGCAAAACCCTACGATAACCAAAAAAAAAGATGCCAGCTATGCATAATGGAAAAATACTACGTCACATACCATCAACAACTAGGAACACTCAACCAACGTAATGAACATTCTTCTGCGTGCAGACACAAGACGGCATTCCTTTATAAAATCTGCAAAATTTAAATCAAACCTGCCTATATCTTTAATTTTCACAACATCTTGATTTTATAGTATTTTATTTTAATAGTATTTTATCTTTAGACACAATAGCCTTTTTACAACACCACAAAAGGCTGTTGTCTTATGCCACCGTTTATGTCCCACAGAATTAATCATATACACCATTTTAGAATTTTAACTCTCTGACGACGGGTGAAAACCCAGAAACTCGAGTTAGAGTCTTTTAACAACCAATCTTTTAACAACCATTTTTTTAAAAATGTATTTTCAACAAGTAATTTGTACTATATCTGCGTCTGTAGCTGTGTGTGCAAGACTAATTCATTTTGTTTGCCCGAAAATTCATCTAAGTGTCACTCTTTCATCGCAATCTTGTGGAAGCCAGCTGGTAACTACTGCTACGTATTAAGACGCATGCTTTCATTTTTGGTAGCAATGGCCACCGATGGGTGGCAGGGTCGAGCCCTTTTGTGATTTGTGGCAAAATGCATCGTGAATTCAAACTTGACGGAGTTAAAGAATTATGTTGCGTTAGCGAAATGATAAAGCATCAAGCAGTCTTGCCTTGATCGGTGCAGTTGGAAATGATGGAGTCTATACCTGTTTTACTGAACTATTTTAACTGTACATATGCTTTGCTGAAAAGAATTAGAACCACTGCAACTTTTTATTCTATAAAAAATATTCAATTACTTGTAAATAAAATCTTGTTAGTTCTTACTTACAGTAGGGCTTTTCGTTAAAAAAGGAGTTACAACGGAACCTTTATATAACGAACCTCTATATTAATAATAACGAACACCTTCAATTATACTTTTTTGTATAGTTACAAAAAATGTATGGAAAGTTTTGTGGTCCCTTTCAACTTCTTATGATTCGAGGTTTCACTGTATTCGTTTGAGTTTTCAGATTTTTGTTCTTGTTATTGTTTTGCTGTCTTAGATATATTTTTGTTGATTTTTTCAGATTGAACCAGACGCAAAGGAACTTTGTTCAGAATTTTGGTAATTCTCTTTTATTTAAGTGTGATTTTTTAAGACATGTTTCTGTTTTTTGGTAATTTTGAGGATCCAAATGTAAAAACCTTGCCCCCCCCCCCTCCTTTCCTCTCTCCTCTCCCCCGTTTTTTCTCTCCTTCCCACTTCGTTGATTTTCCAATATTGAAGCACCGTTTGTTTATTCCACTCAGCCGATGCCAGTTTAAGCCTGACTTGTGTTTTTGTTTGCGTTATAGCTACATATTAAAGGTTCCTTTTGAAAATTACCATGAAGATGGGATCATTTATGTATGGGTCGGCAGGTAGGAGAGATGATCTGTTGCCTTTGTTGTTTGTTTATCATTTCCTTACACTACGATCCAGCTAGGTCAAACGTTTCGCCCTAGAACTAAGGTTTTGGTTCAAATTTTTGATGTATTCCGCATTTGAGTTTCTTAGATCAATCAATTCCAGCGACTACATAGAAAAGTGACGACTTTTTCAAGAAAACCCAAAGTTAAAACTTTAAACGAAACCAGTATCGAAACGAAATCGCGATGATTCATGAATTCATTCAAGAAACGTACTTGTTATTAATCAATACACTAACTACTAGTTATTGGTAATCAAAGCTTGACTCGCGAATGAACAAAGAAGAAAAATAAATTTAAAATATAACGTTTGTTATCCTCGTTGTTACCACTGTCGTCGTTACTGCTGTCATTGGCGTTGGCATTATCATT
Organism: Hydrozoanthus tunicans; assembly: GCA_026413305.1. Lineage (NCBI taxonomy): Eukaryota > Metazoa > Cnidaria > Anthozoa > Zoantharia > Hydrozoanthidae > Hydrozoanthus > Hydrozoanthus tunicans. The sequence goes on along the minus strand of JAOBAT010056423.1, from coordinate 1,393 downwards.
GCCATCACTAAAACTGTTGTCATTACAACTGTCATCGTTATTTTCGTTGTCGTTAACAACGTTGTCACTATAACTGTCATTGGTCTCGTTGTTGTTGACATCATTGTCATTGTAACTGTTGTTGGTGTCGTTGTTATTGTCGTTGTTGTTAATATTATTGCCATTATAACTGCCGTTCTTATTTTCGTTGTCGTTAACAACGTTGTCACTATAACTTTCATTGGTCTCGTTGCTATTGTCATTGTTGTTAACATCGTTGTCACTTTAATTGTCGTTGGTGTCGTCGTTATTGTAAATAATATTCTTGTCGCCTTAACTGTTGTTGCAGTTATCGTCATTTTCCTTGTTCTTGCTAAGTACACTGTTGAATCCATTTTAGCAAAGTACCGGACGGTGACGCAGAGCACGCCAAGGAACTTGGGAATGAGATTTGGGATGTAAGTTACATCCTTCCACGTATTTCGATAGTGACAAGTTTTTCTATTTTGATGAACGACATCGTTTTGTCTGATGCTTTAACGATTTGTGTACGCAGAACGGCTACACTGTGCAAATGGTGAACGAAGGAGAAGAACCAGAAAACTTTTTCTGGGTTGGAATTAGTGGAAGGAAAGAATACGAGCAGGTACGATGTTTTTTAGTTTGGAACCAATTGAGGAAGTACATCCGGTAAGGTGGACCCGGGGGTTTAGAGAAGGGAAGTGTTTGAGCTTATCGGAAGACAACCACTTAACAAACAGACATTATAAAGTTTTTTGGCAGAGACAGTTGAGACAACGTACTCTGACGTCCCTTGATTAATGTAAAAACCCATATGCAGTTTGCATTGGAATCTGTAACTGTATTCATTCTTTTTTATCTAGTGTCTAAGGTTGATGATCATTGTGTTCCCAAAATGAATCAACTCTTTTTTATTGATACTGTTATGTAAGAGAATATTGTAGGAGTGAAAAGGTAAACACTGAGGAAAACTGTTAGTCGGAAAATCTCGGTTCGATCAGACCTTTCTGTCATTAATAGAATCCGAAAACAGCCAAGTCATCCTCTTTTCAACCTTTTACCACGTTTTAAAGAAAACTCTATGCACCTGAAGAATCCAAGAAGTTGCTGCCTTGCGTAAATTCTGAGCGGTGCAAATCCTCGTTCTTAAACAGGCTCTATTTCGAATATCAGTTTGCTTTGTAAATGTTTGTAATTAATTTTAAACTTAGATTATAAAATATAAAATATAAAATTATAAAATATTTAATTTATTTATATGTGTATTTGTAATTTGTATTAGTGAATAAGCATGTTGTAGCTTCTATCAACTATTGTAATTTATAAAATAACCCAATTAGTACGCGCGCTGTGATTGGTCGAGAGCGCAGAAAAAAGTATTCTGTAAGAGAGC
>JAOBAT010056412.1:0-27375 GCA_026413305.1 Hydrozoanthus tunicans | reverse complement strand
CTGGCGGCCAATTCAAAGAGTTCGAAATAAGTGACGTCATTAATTCGAATTAGATTTCCAACGGTCGCTCTAAACTGGATTAAAAACCGACCAGAATTGTCTTAACTTTCGAAAGATATCATCCAGAATACATGATTGAGACGGTAAAATAAAATTATTTTGCTTACCTTGTGTAAAATGTGGTGTTTGTTGTCTATTAGATGGGTTTTGGGACGGGTTTCTGTCGTGCGAACCTTATGCGGCTTCGCTTCGCTTCTATAAGGTAATAGTCAGCTCTTCTTCATTGTTGAACTTGAACGCAGTGTCTACTTGGTTGTCATCAGCATACACATGAAACGACAGATCATGTTTGTGCATGGTATCACCCAGTGGGGATGTGTACAACAAGCATAACAGGGGACCTAACACTCACCTCTGTGGAACTCCGCAAGTCAACTTGCTCGGGTTAGATGATTTATCGTCTATACTTACAAACTGCGTGCGATCGTTAAGATAAGATGCAAACCATGCCAAGGCGTTCCCTTTGATCCCAAAGCGCTCAGATAGTCTAGCAAGCACAATCTGGTGGTCCACTGTGTCAAATGGCTTAATAATTTTATCTCTAGCACTAGCAAGCACTAGCAAAAAAAAAAATAGAAAAAAAAGACAGCGTTGGCGTCATGTGACAGAAATATTCAATAAAAATTAAAAGATGTGGATAATTTTCACACAGTTAATACCCGATGAATGTGCCTAAACAACGTCAGAAGTTATTACTCTGGACAACATCCGCAAACTGTAAAAATCAGCGATGAATGAGAAAAGTGTCTAGCTAGTCTATCATTTTTATACAGAAACGTCCTACTTACTCGGTAGACCGTGGTCCAAGGAGCGGCCGCCATAAAAACGCCCTTGCATAAACAGCATAAATGGAGCTGCAAGCTGCACTAGTCCCATAACAACCAGCTTCCAGTAGCTCCTAAAGTTTTTAATAATGGCTAAAAACATTCTTTTCACTTCCTCTGATCGACATGACCAGACCGAAAGCATAACCAAATACAACGCAACAGATCCGGGAGTTCGAAGAAGAAGCAAAAGACTTGGTGATATGTATGATCTAATCGCAAAATAAATAGCAACAGAAAAAGTTCCTCGTATAACACCGAGAAAAATAAAAGCAAGAATACTTACTGTAGTGAATTCTCCCCCTGCTGAAGGCATGATAACCTTCGCACTTCGTGAGTTTTTAAGCTGAAATACTCATAACATCCGGCTAATCTCGAGTTTACCCAGGTATGACCGCGCGCTTGGCGTACACACGGGTGGATTCACAGGGGAGGGGAAAGGGGGCTGAGCCACCCTTGATAAGTTCAAATCAAGAGTGAAAACATTTTGATATTCTTATCTTTTATTTTCGATCATAAAAACTTTTTTATTATATTTTCATCAAATTTTTACATACATACATATATACTTATATAGATTTTATCATTACGATCAGTTTCTGTATCAAAACGCCTCTGATCTGAACTGTAAGGAAAAGGCGCTATCAGGAGCCCATATTTATGGGCCTATATAAATCTTATTTTGTTTTATTGTTTTATTTATTGGTGAAAGATCGTGGTAAGAACATGTTCCTAGCCTCAATGGAAATAGCAATTCTGCTTGTACCAACAGCAACAACAGCAACAACAGCAACAACAACCAGTAACTCTCAGAAAATAACTCTAACCGTTGATATGTATCAGTATTAGCAAGCGATTATTTTATATTATTTACTTTTATTACACAGTCATATAGGTGATTATGTAAATAGTTAATAAATATTGTAATAGTCTTAGATTTTAATTATTTTATATAGTCTTATATTGTAAAGTGTTTTCAGCTTAGGTAGTTATCAGATGAAGAGCCACCCTGTGGATACGCTGATAATAAACCATTATTATTATATTATTATTATTATTTTTATCATCATCCTTTCCATTTATCATCAAATTTTAATATCACCATCGAACTTATTTGATCGCCATCATTTCTTTTAGATTAAAACATCATCCTTACCTTTTATCACCATCATCTCCTTTATCAACATCATTATTTCCTTTTAACATCAAATTCACCTTTGATCACCATCACCTCCTTTGGTCATCATCAATTCCTTTTAAAATTTTCCTCACTTTCTATTAGCATAATCTGCTTTGATCATCATCATCATTTCCTTTTAACATCATCCTCACCTTTTTTCATCATTATCTCCTTTTACTATTATCCTCAATTTCTATTAGCATCATCTTCTTTGTTCATCAGCATGATTTCCATTTAACACTGATCATCCCCTTTTATTAGCACCATCTCCTTTTATTAGTTAAACCATCACCTTGTATAATCAACATCTTCTTCTTTTTCATGTTTTTAATGTTTCAATCATTGTTTTTGTATTCTCATTACTTTGTGTTTGGTGTCAGTATAATTGTTTATAATAATAATAAAAATTTTAAAAACTGCTATCAATAATTTATGGGTCCTTGTTCTTAACAAGAAGATTTTACATGTATCTGTTAATCCTTAATCTTCTACAAACTTATTTTCAATTTTTTATTCCAGGGTGAAGTTAAAGACATTATTTTTAAAGGAACAAATGAGGAGATAAAGAAATGTGTTGTAGAGAATGGAAAAGTTCCCCTGGTAAGAAAATCCTCAGAAGTAGTTATTCTTTAATAGTCACTGTACAAATTCCATTGTTTTGAGTTACAGTCTATAGCACTTCCCTCTCACTTTGAAACCATCAAATACTTATAATAACTTGTAAACAGTAGAACGAGAAGTCCTGTTCTGCTGTGTAACTTGCATTGTTTTCAACCAAGGAAATTCTGTCGCATTGTTGAATTCAAGCAACTGTAACTACAAGAGCTGGGAAGTCCATGATAACCAATAAAAGTTCATGAATCTGTGAAGATTATTCATCTAGTACTATGAAAGTATATAATCAAACAGTTTGAATCTTTTTCTACGTATAATGTCTTTTGTTACTTGGTTAATTTCATGTTTTCTCTGAAATCTTTTGACTTCATCAAGTTGAACATAACAAGTCATGCGGCAGGTGTGACCAAGCAATTCTACCTCGAGATAGAGGATCAAACTGTTTTTACAGAAGTTCATTCAATTCAATGACTAGACAAAGTATAGCAGTTAAAATGGAAAAAAAACAGTTTTATTAAATTGTGAAGAATGATGCTACTTGTATAATTAAGTATTTTTAAGAACTTGTTACAGCTGTTTAGTCCTGTGAATTGTGCATCTTGTGTTATAAACTAGAAAAGTTTTTATTTTGCCATACTTGTCTGAGTTTTGCTGTCAAAGGCCTTGATTCTTCAATTAAACCGTCTTTGGTTAGATGTAGAAACTAAATCTGAGATATTTATCATCAACTATCACTCTTTTCAGGTTTCAGGAGTTGTGTTTATTAGCACAAAAGCTGCAGAGAAAATGCTCTTTCTCCATAACTATCCCCCTCTCGATGCCTGCACTTATTATGGGCTGGATAATGGAGCTCAACCTATTCAGGTATGTATTGAGCATTTTGGACAATATTTGTGATTATCCCCCCCCCCTCCCCCTGCTTCCCATAGTCACCCATACACACAGGCTTACACAGACTTAACTACTTAGGGCTAGATAAAGGAGTTTAACTTATGATTCAGGTATATCTGAGAGCATTTCTGACAGTGTCTGTGGTTATCTCCTCCCCCCCCCCCCCATCGCTTTTTGTGATACCTGAAGGTATAATAGTTTAACTGGAATAGATTTGTGCTCTGTTAGACCCTCTTAACAGCTTTATTTTTCCTGTTCTTAGCTGTCGCTGTTCTTCGATATCCTGTTGTGTATGGCAGACGATGTTTCCCAGGGTGACTTTGTTCAGGGAAACAGAAGCGGTGTGTATGGTCGCAGTACGCGGACTGGAATCAAACAGAGTTTGGCTGAGGAGAAAAGTTCCATGGAGGGTGCAAGAGCGTTACTGTACAAACATCTCAGAGGCGTACCTTTGACAGGGGGTATGTGTGTCTCTTTCAGTCCAAGTTGTATATTCTGTAAATTCTCCCAACTGGACCCAATACTTTCCATGAACTTAGTTTAGGAGAACTTTACTTTTCATTTTCAGTAATTTTTTTTGATCAATTTATTTGCTTTTTTGTAAGGAGAAGTTAGATGTTGATAACCAATAGAGACTGAAAGGTTTAATAACAGGCAGAGTCCAGTGAGTACAAGAACAAGTTTAACCATGTGTTTTTTCGAATTTAAACATACACCTTTGGGACATGAAACAAAGAAACTCTTGTCTCATGCCACGTATCAAACATTTGTATGATTAAATTGCATATATGATATAACATTTTATTTAATCCTAAGCGCGTTTGACTGGTTTCTGTTCAACAGTGATGATAAAGAACGCCATGTTTGACTACATGGTGCCTTTGGGCTCGTGTTACCGGAGGCAGGTTCTTAGCAGTGTATCAACCATTCAGTCCAGCGGAATGCAGTTTGAAACTTGTGAGACCACCCATGTTTCATACGAAATTGATGTGAGTACACAGTTACAAGATGCTGTAGTGGAATGATCCATTCATTAAAACTAGTTAATTAAGCTACTTTGAATTTACAAATGATTGGTACAGTAGTAAGCACAAGCTTTGGGTTTGAGTTTTGCAACAAAATCTATTCAAGACCCCTCCATAGCTTGTGAAACAACAACAATTTTCATTTGTACTTACAAATCTCCTCATAAGGCCCAGTTCACCGTTGAAGAAAAAAGAGGACAGGAAAATTGGAAGCGCTTCCAAAACTTGGAAACTTCAGCTGAGGAAAACGAGCATAGTGCGGGGATGAGCACGTAACTTGTGTTTTCTCTGACAACGCTTTCACTAGATTAGGGAGTGGCGTATCTTTTTTAGGGGTTCTTTCTTTGCTGGCCGACCACCTTTCATCTTTATTTCAACGTTCAATAAAAAGTAAGCTGCAGTCAGTGCCATTGTTTCATCAGTTAACTACGTCAAAGGGTTGACACAGGAAAAGCCTTTTGTAAAAGTTCCTCCCAACAAGTGACAAGGTTTTTGATTGATAGATATATACATGTAAAGTAATACGTAACGTGGGTTGGGCGGCATCTGAACTTACATAATTTATTGATCGATCGCTCCTCGACACCATGATAAACTATACCTCCGATACAAACCATCTCGATTATCTTGCGTCTTCTTGAAAAATTTCACACTTGAAGTTCAAGCCAGACCCCAATTGCCGTGATGAAAGCACTAAACTTTGAGGCTATTTTTACTAAGCCGGAAATATTATGTTAAAGTACACAGCATTTTAAGCTTTTAAAATCCGTAAGAGTGCTCAATGATGTATTTATGAATACTCTTAAGTCTGTAAACCCTTGCTGATTAGTGTCTTTTCGTATGGTTGACACCGTTTTTGAACTTTGCAGGTTTGTACAGACGGATCAGATCATATGTCTTTGAGTAATTCTGAAGAAAAAAGTTATGTGGTAATAAATTCCCTGTTGGACACAAACGTCAAGATAGGAAGGAACTCAGTTGTTTCTCATTGCCGACTCCGGGTTCGTTGATGTAAATTTACTTACTTTCACTTTGCACCAACACTAATTTAACTTGATAACTTACTTACTTACCTATTTATTTACTTACTTACTTACTTACTAACTTTCCGATTAGTTTTGCATCATGTGCTAGTTTAATGTACTCTGTATAGCTCTAATAATAGTAATATTTTAGTTTGTATCGTGCATTATTTTACAAATCTAAATAAATAACATATTTTTAAAGATAAATTAAATTTATTGAATAGTCACACTGAAGCACCTAGAGTTACTAACAAGCGAATACCTAGTCCTTGCTAGCTGAGAGCTTTACTTTTTCTCAGTGCTTTGTGCGCCTTAATTTAAAAAGTACATATATATACAAACAAACATTTTTAAAAAGCCTAAATAAAGCAAATTACCGAAAAAGGGGGGAAAAGGAGACGAGAAGGGGAGAAGATTCTGTAAACTACACAATTAAGTTTCGAGGAATTTTAGTCTACTTGTTTTTTTCCAATAAAAAACCCCGACTTTGTTTGGCTTAAGAATTCACGGGAGGACAAGCAATAGGACTCAAGGCCTACCACACGGAACCTACGGTTTAACGTCCTTATCCGAGAAGATGTGAAGGTCTAAGCGTGTGTTAGAGAAAGCAGCAACTTCCCCTCAGTTATTTTTAAGACCCCTCAGTCCGGTACCGGGAATCGAACCTGGGCCTACTGCACGACAGGTTGGCGCCTCACCAACTGGGCTAACCAGGCGGCGGGTAATGTAAAGATGTCAAAAAAATATTAGAGCCATTACTTTAGGTAATCAATTATATATGAAACAGAGGTGTTTGAGTGGTAAAACTTGAGGAATGTTTGAACATTTCTACCAATAGGGCAGCATGTCGTTTGGGCAAGGAACAGTTCTGAGCGGCATTGAATCTTTCGACTTTGAGGTAAATACTATTCGCCTTTACGCACATTTGCCCCATGTGGTAAAGACCAAAGTTCTTTGGTTTAACTTTACTTACTACGAAACCTGTTTTGTGTTCGTTGAAAACAAGTTTTTTGAATTTCAACAAATTCTTGATGGCTTTTAAAAAAAGTATTGATTTTTTTCTGTCTGTGTGACTCATAGTTAATCTAGGGGCTGGTTATGAAAGCTGGCAAACTTCAAAAGGGAAATACAAAGAACGTGCAAAGGTGCTTTGTTGTAGGTTGAACGAACCGCGACCGTGCACATTCATTGTTTCAGGTGTTAGTGAGAATGTCTTGACTGGCTACTTGTTGATTTTCAGCTCAAAACCTTTTGTATTTTGTGCACCTTCAGGACTAGTAAACAAAAGAAAACGACGAACAAAGACATACAATGGTTTCATTTTCATAATCAGTCCCTAGATTAACTACGGTGTGATTTAGTTTCGAAACTATTTATGAAGTGTTCAAACAAGTGTACCTGATTTGAAGTTCTTCACTTCTAGGGCGTAAAAATGGGAAGGATCGACCAAACTCAGGTTCTACTGAACTATATAATATGTAGCCAATGTATTCGCAGGGTGTTGAAGAGGCTGTGACTATACCGTCTGACACAGTACTTGCGGCGTACAGCATTTCGCTTCCAAGCATGGGACACCAAGAGCAAAAGGTTTTGGTGACGTTTGGTGTCCATGACGATCTACAGGTAGACAAAGACTCCGCAGTCGGTTATGTAATCATTGTTTATCATTCAGGCTAGAAGTACTGAAACTTTATTCTAAACAAATGTTTTGTATTTTCACAGGTGCGTGTGTCCGCTCACAGTGGCACGTTTTGCAACAAATCCTGGAAGAATTTCTTTGACCGAACTGGAATCAGCGCCGACGAGCTATGGATGCACGACTTGGTAAGCGAAATTCGTTTTATCAACATCTAATTTCTCCTTACACTAAAAGTACAAAATAAGTCTTTTTGTAATGAGAAATGAAAATGATCAAACAATACATACCCATGACAATTATTATTATTATTATTATTCATGAAGATGGAAAGCGAGATTCTTCTAAAATGGTTCAAAAATGCTGTTAATTTACCACCGTAATATTGTTCTAGTTTGGGGCCTAAGGGGTTAGTTCGACGAGTAAGCTCTCTCCACGTTTCAGTTCAGCTTCATAATATTTTCCACTAAACTTTGATAGCAAAACATACATTTACCGCAGGAAAACAGATTTTTAGAAACAGTTAAAAGATAAGGTAGGTGTGTTGTGACCAAAGTAACTTAGAAACTTTTGAGTTGGTCGCTATAATACCGAAACCATCTTTCTTATTTTTATTTTAGATATAAATACATCAATTCATTCACAGTAATGTTGTTGGCTGGCGTTAACTTCTTTACTATATTATTCTAACGAGGCTGTTTATTCTATTACAGCCCGAAGACCGTCGATGTCTCTTCAACGCTCGTTTGTTTCCGGTGTGTCACGCGATGGATCGTATAACTGCGGCTGATACACTCTGGCTGCTTGGTTGCGTTACGTCAAAGGATGTTCTTCATCGGTATGTTTTTGGTCTTTTTGTTTCTCAATTTAATTTAAAAATGCATGTTTTCAAACGCTGAACTTTACGTGTTCCGAATTTAATGCCAATGAGCAAGTTCTATTGTTCTATTTGCACCTTCCAGTATTAATTATGTAACTAAAGAAATATCAAAGTTCTAGCTAGCTCATTTGTTCTTTATTCGACACTTGTAAAGTTCGACGTCTGAACTGATGAGCCTCATTGAAGAAAGCTCAGTAGTCAACCATCAACAAAAGTTGGCACGATAGGGTTCGTTTTAAAAGCCTACAATGGGATTAGACTGACCAAACAGGGAAACTGTTGAAGACAAAAATCTAACGGATAAAAAGCCACGAATCCTGCATGTGAGAATTTATGAACAGACATTTGTCGTGTTCGGAGCTGAAAAGGTTTACTGGTAACAAAGTTTGACCTTTCATTCACGGTAAGTAGAAAGTGTTCATGACTGCTCAGGCCATCTCAGTGAGAGCTTTCCATAGTCCACCTCCTTACGCCCTTTACGCCCTAATTGTATTTACTTTCGTGTTAGATTAGTTCTTGTATCAATGTGGGTTTAGTGTAGTATTTAATAGTTTTTAGTATTTATGTTACTAATTGACACTAGTTTTTATTTCTGATTGTTTGTGTATGGTTTATAATAATTTAATTCACACACTGTGGGCTTAGTGTAGTATTGGTATTTAGTATTTATGTTACTTATTGACTTATTGACACTAGTTTTTATTTTTGATTGTTTGTTTATAGTTTATAATAATTTAGTTCACTCTTCTTGTTTGATTCTCACTTAGCTTGCCCTCTCATGAATTTTATACATGTATATTATATGATTAATCTTGGCAGCCCTATCTGACCACAGTTTGATTAGCTTTTGCTGTGATCCTCACCATACACTAGCATTCAAAGTATTCTATAAGATAATATAAATATAATGTAAGTGTAACATCAAGAGGACAAAATAAAGGTATTGTTGTTGTTGTTGTTGTTAAGCAAAAAGTTGTGAGCCGTGGTGAAAAACTCTTCCGATGTTGTCTTGCTTCGTTCCAGCATAGGAACTTTCTATGTTTTATTTGTTTGGGTTCGCTTGTGAATTACAAATACAAGGAAATTAGATAACAGTCTACGCTTACAAATATGGTGGAACTCTACTATAGCTAGATACTCACGACGGACTTAACACTACAAGAATACATACTTACATATCAGAAACAAGTCATCTCTAAATTAAACCATAATTTGACACATACGAAACATAACTTAGCCCACGTAGTAAGTTATGCACCTTTTATAGAGAGTTGAAAATAACACAACACAAACATCGTCTGCTTGTTTTCAACCAACAGCTGGCGTTCGTCTCTGAGACTCTCTCTCAAGGAAATCTTAACGGTGATCAACCTCGGAGCGGAATTTGCGCGTAGGCGGAGCCTGTGGTTTGAGATTGGCAGGCGGCACGTGGAGAACACGCTTTTAAGCCGCAGTAATGACTACTTGGTGCCGTTCTTTCGAAGCTGCACAAAAGAAGGATACAGCACTGAGATTCTAGAAGTTCTTGATCATGGTGAGTTTAACGGGAAAAAACGAAACTGAACACTGTCGTCAAAAAAAGAACGAAAGAACGAGAGAAAAAAAGGAGTTTAGAAAGAAAAAGAAATCCAGAAACAAAGAAGGAAACAGATAGGTTTGAAATGTAGCAAAGAGTTTAAAGTTGTCGATTCGAAGTCGAATACAGTGTTTAGTATGGTGCAGAACTTTATAGTTTGGCCTGAATTATTAGTAGTTGCAAGCTTTGATTTTACAACAATGAGTTTTGCCTTTCACATACCCTTTGAGTCGTTTAAGGTTCTTAAGGTCCTGTTGTAGGATGTACAAATACATCAGTACATTTTAATACGCAAATGACAACTTTATGCTCTTTAGCAAACATGTTTCGGTAGGGCATTCTTCCTTCATCACACATTTGCGAAATTGTCGTTTATGTGTTAAAAATCTTGACAGGTATGTTACTTAATCGTCCGTATCAGACGCCTGAAATTTACATACAAGTTGATAACCTACATCAATAAACGCAGTTGTTAAACTTATTTTGTGTACAAGTTGTCTGACTGCATGAATCTCAACGTGCTCGGTTCCAGTTGCATGCACGACTAGTTCTCCTGGAATAGCAGCTCGTACGCTGGCCTGTGTTGCGGATGTATTGGGCTCCATGGCCGGGGAGAAGGCAGGCCTTAGGAGCGGACCTGCCAGGAACAACGCCTGGAAAAAAGCCTTTAAGCTACTTGAGGTGAGATGCTCTGATTCTTCTCGCCCTGTTTAGGAATTGATTTAAGTACGCCATATGTCAACGCCCAAGCATAAATGTTAGATCACATCGTTCATTGTTTTTCTTTGTGGATCTTAAAGATTATCTTAAACCTCTGTTGCTAACAACAGTAATTAGCCGTTTGTCTCGGCGTGTTGTTAAACTAGGATGCTTGACTAAGATGTGCTAGCCTTCATAGGACTAGGTGTCTATACTGAGATTAGCCAGTGCGTTTATCCTGTTATTTGCTGGTGCATCTATACAGTGATTGGCTGGTGTATCTATACTGTGATTGGCTGGTGTATCTCTATTGTTATTTGCTGCTGTATCTAACTTGTGATTGGCCGGTGACCTATTCTGTGATTTGCCGGTGATTCTATACTGTGATTGGCAAGTGTATCTCTACTTTGATTGGCCGGTGTATCTATACTGTGATTGGCTGGTGTATCTATATTATGGTTGGTGTATGTATACTGGATTGGCTGGTGTATCTCTACTGTGATTGGTTGCTATATCTACCATGTGATTGGCTAGTGTATCTATCCTGTGATTTGCCGGTGCATCTATAGTGTGATTGGCTGGTGTATCTATATTATGATTGGCTGGTGTATCTCTACTGTGATTGGTTGCTATATCTACACTGTGATTGGCTAGTGTATCTATCCTGTGATTTGCCGGTGCATCTATAGTGTGGTTGGCTGGTGCATCTATATTGTGATTGGCTGGTGCATCAGTACTGTGACTGGCTGATCCTTCGCTGTACCGCATGTCAGTGTTTCTGTTGGTTGGCATCCAGGCTTTGGGAAGCTCGATGCTGCTTGGATGTGCGTTTTCCACAGTTAACTTTTGATCTGATTGTGAGAATCACTGTCCACACATTCGATGTCCTTCCAGTAGATGTGTGGCCAGTCTGTCTAGGCAACACCAACAGAGATAGCGGCATTGAGATCCTTGAAGCCTGGATGTTGGTCATACTAAATGGCAACAGTTTACTAGATTTTCTTCGTTTAAGGTTTTTGTTATGCAAGGAAATGATTCAGAAAAGTTTTCTCTACAAAAAAAGTAGGCACCGTTAAACACATGCAGCAGCGTAAACATATTAAATATATGTAAAACACGACGACAAAGAATACTTGTCTTCTGACACGAGTCAGATACTGTCTTTGGGTCAACAGGTGGGTGATATTCGTCGAGGTGTTCGTGCGCTGTCCGATGAGAGAGCCAAATGGCTTGACAGGTAATATTCCCAGTTAAAGTCAGTTAGTTTTTAAAGCAATCAGGACTTGATTAATACGGTCGACTTTGCAGCCAATGAAAGTCGATCCCTCAGTCAAATCAGTCAACCACTCCACTGTTAAGGTTGCCAGCGCTGAAATCACTACGAGTATTTTAGAAGTTATGTTAATCGAACCTGTGCGACTATACAGACGATCGGAGTTTGGTCTTTAGCTAATGAAATCTGCTCCTAGAAATGCAGAAAAACTATATGGTACGATTGGTCGTTGCAATATAAAAAGGCAATTGAGAACTGGCACTCATTTACACAGCTGAGTCCAACGGAGTAAGTCTGTTGAAGGGTACCGGTGTGGGGGTTGGTCTGGTCGAGGTACGAACTCAGGTAATGACCTCAGAACGAAGAGCTAACCCTTTCACTACTACGTCTTTTGTCATTATCTTCATTCTCCTTACAGTAACAACGGAAAATAAGCAACTAGTGCTGAGAATAGGAAATTTGATCGTCCAAAATCTTTGTAATATGAAGTATGAAATTCTTCCAAACTATTGATAAAACAGTAAGGGCATGACCAATCAGAATTTACACAATTATCATTGGTCACTCTTAGGGGTGAAAGGGTTGAAGGGGTTTATTGGTCAGCCATGATGCACGCCGTGTTTCAAACGCCGTATCTACATACATTTACGCAAAAACGTTTGTCGCGCTCACAACGATCCCTAGTTTATTTGAGTCCCAGTCCACTAGAATGACTCCAAGAAATACTCGGTCTTCTCTATGTGTTTTTCCTTTCAGACCGGACCTGTTAATACGCGCTGCAAGACATTATGAAGGCGCAGAACAGATTCTGATTAGAAATGCTGTTATGTCGGCCGAACAGGTGGGACAGGTTTCAAACTTGGCCAGTTTTTACAAAGAACCACTATGGGTTAGACTTGTTGTGCTTTGGTTTTTGTTCTCTATTTCTTATTTTTGCTTCGAGATCACAGTTTCTTTTTTTTTTGCGGTGCTGCACTTTTTGCAGCTTTTCGGCGTAGATCTGTGAACGATTTTGTAACAAGGTGACCTTGGTCCCTCAAGACAGGCAAATAGAAAAAGCTCTTCGTTTTACTAAGACTGAATTATTGTAAGTGTTATTCTTGCTGTTATTCTTATCAATGTCACCATATTGGTGACAAGGTATTGTATTTGCTCCAAACAGTAAAAGATATCCTTGACTAATTTAGTTTGTAGACCTCCAGAAGTGCAACCCTGTTCCGATCGCCCAGTGGGTTATCGCTGAGTGTCCGGGTAAGTTTAGAGTTCATTGAACACATCATAGTTAACGAAATCGTTTCATTTGAATGAAGTTCCGTCTTATCGATGAACGCGCTTGGATTTTGATCTCGTCCGAAGTAAGAAATTGTTTCACAGTCTAGAGGCTGAGTTTGTTCATTTTCGATATAATTATTTTTACTTTCAGTGAAATCCAAACTTCTTCTTGTTCCTCGATCTGGACTGAACAGAGTACATGTTGCTTACTCTGACCTTTTTTACATGATAAATGACAAGAACTTCGTCGTGTTTTTTTAGCTTGTTTGACTCTGGATTGACTTGCAGAAGTCTTTGAGGGACCGGCCAGCTGATCTCGTGGAAGGGGGGGTGGAAGAATGACTTCTCTGCAAATTTCTTTTTTCAGTCAAGCCTCAGAAAAACTATTTTTTTGCACAATCTGGCAAGTGTAACGTTGTTGCAAATTTCTTTTTCTGCCTGGGAGGGCCCTGCAAATTTTTTTTTACAAATTTTTCCACTCCCCTCCACTCCCCGCCCACGAAATCAGCTGGTCCATCACTTGAGCATTGTTTGTGAACAATACTAACAAAGCTAAATGCAGCATGCTTTGTGCATAACACTAACCCTAGCCTTTCTTTTTACCCACAATGCAGCACGCTTGGATCTGGCTGGCGGATGGAGCGATACGCCACCTGTGACGTATGAACACGGAGGAGCTGTTGTAAATGTGGCGGTTACCGTGGACGGCAAGGTGGGTGGGTGGGTCGGAAGATCCAACCAAAGAGGTCAAACAACATCTTTATAAAGTAGGATAAAATGTGCTTAAGGCTTTGAGTCGGGGCTTCAAAAGGAGTTGTTTTTGACATTTCTTTCTTTATCGATAGCCCGGCAAACCTTACGACGGAGTGGTCAGCGGTGCGACTAATCCTTGTTAGGGATTTTACCTGGTTGTTTCCTGTGTTTAGATTTATCATTCACTCGAGGGGACGTTGGAAGATCCGTTTGATTTTTATGTCCAGATACATGTTGTATTTAGTGGCGTTTTAATGCGAAATTTACTGGAGTTATCGAGCTTGAAGTTACCCGTCTAAAATGAATAGAGTAGTGGACACTTTTAACTCGAGGTGAGAGGGGTAACAGAAAGTATACATTACACAACAAACTTAACAGCGAACCGTTAAGTTGGCTTGCCTGATCTATTTTTAAAAGATAAATGACAGTTTTTCAGTTAAGACATTCGATTATTATTGGCCTTCATTGGTTGATTAGACCTGGGGGTAACTCAGTCAAACCAGAAAAAAGCAAATTCTAGAATTCTAGAATGATTCATCATATATTTCGTTTTCTTACAGAGACCAATTGGCGCCAAAGTGAAAAGAATACCAGAGTAAGTAATGTGGCAAGTGTAACGTTGTTGCTCACTTTTACACAATCATGTTTTTCCGCTAAACAAAGCTTTTGAATTTTGTCTCCTAGTTTATGATGTTTTATTTCAACGTACCTTACTAATCGATGTGTCTAGACATGGTGTCGTACAAAGGCGTCAGTAGACGCGTGGTTTTTAACCCTTTCTGACACCCAGTCTAACTTATACAACCTTAGTGTTTTAAGTGGTAAATAATTAGTATGGTTTATACTAGAGTTGTGTGCTGAGTTATGGCTTATCTCCCACTTCTGATGCCAAGTTTAAATTTTAAAACCAATTACTTTGATAATTTGCGTGTTTGAAGTGATATATATAAACAGTATGGTCTAGACTAGAGTTTCTATTTTATGGCTTGTGTGTCCCATCACTGACAGCAAGCCCTGTACAACCAATTACTTTGAAGTTTAGTGTTTTGAGTGATGATAAACATTATGGTTTGCACTAGTTAGAAATGTGTGCTTAGTCATGTTTTAAAGTGTTGAGGTACGTTTTCAGGCCAGAGATCGTGTTGGTTCTGTGGTCTGGAGATCATAACATTCGTATCGTGTGCAAGGAACTTTCAGATTTGGCAAACTATTCTCAACCTAGTGCTCCCGGTAAGCTGCACTTTTTTCTTCCATGTGTGTGCGTAGGACATTATTACTATTGTTACTAATCTTTTTATTGTTGTTATTATTGATATAATTATTCTTGCCATTTATTTGGTTGCTGTGGCAACAGTTATACCCCAAAATCGTGGATAAACTGCGTCGTCTGTCTCGTTTTAGGAGCTCTTTTAAAAGCTTGTTTTTGCTTCAATCTCATCACACTACCATCCGAACAAAGTTTGTCAGTGCAGTTGAAGGACAAGTATGGCGGCGGCTTTGAACTGCACACCTGGAGCAACCTACCCGTGGGTAGTGGACTGGGTACGAGTAGTATACTGGCAGGGGCAGTGATGGCGGCGATCCTTCGCTCAGCAGGCAAGAACAGTTTGTTAGCTACAGCTAGAGGCGACCGTCACATCGCTGTCTGATATAGCTGGAAGTTTTTTCAAATTAGGTTGTAAAATATCAGATATGGTTGATTGGTTGATGTATGCAGAGCATAAGGCTAATTGTTTCTCACGTGTTTGGTAGAGATTTTTTTTCCTTTTTTGTTAAACAACAGCTGTTCCAAACCCAGGCTTAAGCAGGTTTTAATGTGGAAAAAAAGAACCCAATAAGCTCCGCGTACGTTTATAGAAATACAAACAACCAATCGTTTTACTCCGCTTATCCAAGTTCACCGTTTACTCTTCAAGAAACCGAGTTTCAAGATTAGTTCTGTGTTCTCAAGCTTACTCTGTCAGACGTAATTGAATTCTGATTGTATATTTTTATAACACTGTTTGATACCTTGTTTCAGACGAATGTTTCGAAAATTTTTCGGTTCAACTAAAAAGGACATTCCTAGTCAAGTTCAATGTTCCTGACAATGCTATTCACAGAAAACCGGATGAATGTCGTGCCTTCGGCTTTCAGTATATATTGTGCTACTATTTATCTCGAAATGTTGAGTATGTATTGTTGTTAACTGGCTTTGCAGGGACTTACTTTGAATACTTGGGTTTGTTATACCGCTTTATTTTCACAGGCTACACCGCTGACAAGAGCTCGTTGGTCCATATCGTGTTATATATTGAGCAAATGATCACCACAGGGGGAGGGTGGCAGGACAACGTTGGTGGCTTGGTGGAAGGGATAAAAATTGGTCGCTCAAAAGCACAGTTACCATTAGAAGTCGACACGACTGTGCTTGCTGTGTCAGAAGATGTAATTGAAGAACTAAATAAAAAAATTATCCTTGTCTATACTGGCAAGACAAGGCTCGCTAAGAATTTACTACAGGTAAACTATTGGAATTACTATTTGACAACAGCGGCTCGCCCTCCCTTCTTCAGCTTCTCTCAGCCCCCCCTCTCCCCATTCTCCCCTTTCTACTCCTACTTTCGCTCAACAGGCTGTTAATGTTAAAATACAAACGCAATTACCATTAGTTTTGTCATTACTCATAGACAGCATGTATTGCATCGTTTAGTTTCTGTATTCATAAGATTTCGTGTTCTTACTCCAGGACGTTGTGCGAAACTGGTATGCCCGTTTGCCGGAAATTCGCCGGAACGCCGATGATCTGGTCCAGAATGCAGAGGAGTCGGCCCGAGCCTTGTTGCTGGGTATGGGTTTTGTTGTATAGCAGCTCTGAGGTTTAGCGTTAACTACCAAAGCCTATGCTCTGATTGGCTAATAATCGGTCATGTAAACTTTTTCTTGTTGGGCTGAAATTTTAGGACTAGTGTAAGCAATTTTGTAAAAGTATTGGTCTCATTTTCTAGGGCTTCCCAGTATAATAATTGCTTACAAACAAACATTTTCCCGGGCATAGCACGGTACTCGGCTCAGTATGGAGCCGTTTACAAACACTCCCTTTCCTTCGCTTGTTTTCAGTTTTTTAACAAAAATTTCAAGATTGAGTATCATGCTACATAAACTAAACAGCATAATTCAACAGGGACGCCTGTATTTGCCCCTGAACACACACACACACACACTCACTATAATTCTTAGTAGTTTTGTAATTGAATTGATAAAAACGTTTTCGGAGATACTCTCCTTCCTCAGTTGTGCAAGGAGAGTATCTCCGGAAACGTTTTTATGAGTTTAAACCAAGATTTAAGTTAAAACTCTTTTAGGCCTGATGGCACCAACAAAGACCAATAATGATTTCTTCTACGTTCTACAAAACATTTTTAGCTCTTGTAAAAGGTATGCAAGAACAATCGACATCTTCACTAGTGTCAGGATATGAAAAATATGTCCCCCTTATCCCGGATGTTTCGTATGAAACCGACAAGTGGGCTCATACCTGTATTTGATACTGAAACATTGTTATTTTTTGTTTTTGTGACAGGAGACATAGAAAAGGTTGGAAAATGTCTAAGCAAGTATTGGCAACAGAAAAAGCTCATGGCCCCAGGTAAAGTTTACATGCATGTAACCAGTTTTAACTACAGTTCTCTTAGCACCAGTTGTTGTTCTTAAAGAAGTTTGGCTTTAGCTTGTTTGTGATTCTAATCTACTTCAGTTTGCTCTTAAACAATCCTTATAACAATGTACCATTGTGTAAAGTTCTCTAAATATAGTCATAAGTTTAGAAGTCATTTACTTATTTAGACAATTGGTTTTGGATGCTGCCAGTAAGCAACGATATTTTAGAAGTCTTCAAAAACACCATTTAAGACTGAGCATGTTTCAATGTTTTAGGTTCCGAACCTGCCATGGTTAGACGGATAATGGACGCACTCGAACCCTTCACTTACGGTAAGTACAAAGCGAGTTCTTCTTCGCTAGTGCATTGTCCGTTAGCTAGGGTTCGTGTGCTGGGGTCCGTGTGCTAGTGCTAGGGTCCGTGTGTTTGGGTCCGGGTAAACATATATTTGATTTTAAATTTAAGATCTTTTCCCCTCTTCCGTGCTTAAACCGCAGGTCAGTCTCTTGCGGGCGCAGGTGGTGGTGGCTTCTTGTATCTTATCACCAAGCAACCAAACATGGCAGAACAGATCAGAAGCACGATCAAGAATCTTTCGGTAAGCGTTTGAGATAACAACTAAACTCATTCCTGTCTTTCATAAAAATTGAACAATTTCGATTTCATTGACACTTGAAATATTGAAATGTTTTCCTTGAACAATAACGCGAGACAAGATGAATTGCTGTTTATTTTCCATGTATATCGAAACCATAAGTTTAACTAGTTTTTAGCATTAAGCTAAGGAATCTATCCACGTGCTCTGATTGGCTCGCAAATGCTTCAGAATTCTATTTTGAGCTGCTTATGGCCCTGTTGCACAGAAAAAAATCTTCACTAACACATTTTGTTAATTTTGTTTTTGTGCTTTGTCTTTACAACCGTATTTAATAATAAATTGTGTTGTTTTATTGTTGTCAAGTTTTCATTTATATTTCCAAACAGCTTTCGCCAATTTTCGTCATCAAACCAGTATTTTGTTTACGTGTTCCGTCAATTTGTAAATTGCTTAAATTTTTTTACGTTTTCACGCGTTTCGACAAATTTTTCGATAGCAGGCCGGACCGAAAAATGTTCTTGACACCTTTACAACCGTATTTAAAAATAATTTGTATTGTTTCATTTTTGTCAAGTCTTCAATTACATTAAAACTAAACTAAATAACTAACACTAAAACTACATTTTGTTTACATATTCGATTTGTAAAATGCTTTATGCACGTTTACGTTTTAATACGTATCGACTACTCATGTGGAAACAGAAGGCCTGGTCGCAAAATGTTATTGACACCTGTAGGATTTGAGCCCACCACCTTCGGGTTAACGATTCGTTGCTCTATATACTACCGAGCTATGAAACGTCGTGTTGTGTCACATTGTACCTGGGTGCAAAGATGTTTGATAAGAGTTACTCCTGTAAAGCCGGCATCTACGACTACCCTAGTCTCCCTTGCAGACTTTCGATCAGTTTTCCATCGATATTGCTGGGTGGAAGGAGTTTGACTGATAGACTTTGTTGCTAGGGTCCAGTCCCCATCTTTGTTGTATCTTGTTACTTTCTTACAGGGCATAGAAGACGCGACTGTTCACGTGGTGTCGATCGACCGCCAAGGGATCTCAACCAGAGTAGAGAAATCATGAAAATGACAATGAATCTTTCACAATCACATATTGTAATATTTAGTTTTATGGCCAAACTTTGTAAAATGTAAATAATTTTAAGTAGAGTTCCTTTTCATTTAGAAAAACAGTAACTAATGGAAAAATAATAGTCTTCTTTCGCCACACCGTCCGTGGGCAGGGAAGTCAAGCCGTAAGGTTAGTCTCTCTCTTCTTCCAGCGGGGGTCTTAGAAAGGACCCACTCACTGATCGATAAGAGCAGGATTTCGACCTGGAGCGGTGGTTTGCCATTTGATAACGGACACTCAAACCACAGGCCCACCACCCGAACGCCACGTTTTTATATACAGCGCTTGGGCTGCACAATAAAAATCATGAAATAAAGGGTGACAACACTGAAATAAAATTCAAAATTGGAAATTAAGTGTCGATCGTGACGACAGAAGCTACCTGTATTTTCTCCCCACACCACTCTTCTTTTCTTTCTCTCTTATCTCTTCTCAAGCTTACGCAAGTTGCTTTTTAACTCCCCCAGAAGCCCCAAAACAATACAGAGACACTTAATTTCCATTTTTGCATTTTATTTCAGTGTTGTGACCCTTTATTTCATGGACTTTATTGTGCAGCCCAAGCGCTGTATATAACATTGGCATTCGGCCGAGGTCGCATCGATCGGGCTTAAACGAGAGTATTTAATTTTGTGGTGTTATCACAGGTAGCCCACGCTCCCCTCACGATACTTGAACGCCAACCGCGAATTTTCAATTTGTGCGTGAAATTGCGTGAAAAAGTATTGTGTTTATTTACTTTTTCAGCTACGCCTCCGAAAGCGCTTGAATTTCACCCGAAACAAAGTAAATGTGAGCAACTATGATTACTAAATAACATAATTTAGCATGAATATCTTAATACATTTTGGAGCAATATTATATAATTCAAAATTCCCAAATACTTGGGAGATGTAGGCTACCTGTGGTGTTACGTGTCTAGCACCAAATTTGGGGACAGTAACAGGATAAAAGATAGCTATAAACTTGCAGTAATAAGTGTACGAGTTACGACCAATATGACCAATGCGAACAAAATAAAACTATGTGGTTACAAATGCACTGGTTATTTCTTATTCTTATAAGAGAGCGATTGAGTGAAACCTCTGGTAGAAATTTTCTGATTCTATGTAGAGAATGAGTGTACGTTTACAGTTGTTTAAGTTGTCCTAGTTTTATAATAATTGTATCTTTGAGGCTTTTATGTGTAATTGTATCTTTGAGCCTTTTTAAAAAACTTTACGGTTTTATACACGTATAAAATTTTTTCGGCCGCATTTGTAGTGTAGTGGCCTTAATCAGAATAATTCAAATTCTCAAGTGCAGCCGAAACGTTAAGTTTTACAGAAAAAACTTTATACGTGTAAACCGTAAAGTTTTTTAAAATTTCTATTTTAGTGTAGTTTTTATATAGTTATTTCTTTTGAAAAAAAAATGTAACATCACTATCTAGAACTCAGTCCCCTCTCATAGAAATGGCTTCTGTTCGACTTTCATTTATAATTTATGTTTTCATACTTTTGCACAGCTGGCACTCGTACACAAGATGTTTTGGTTTATGTGTCAAGAGGGGAAAATGCTCAATGTTCTTATTACAATAGAAGTAGGAAACATGCGTTAAAGCTCGTCCATGTTTTTTACAAATGAGGTAAAAAAACTTCTGCATCACCACCAAACCGAAATTCAGTAAATCGACGAAACTGCGTGTTTAGGAAGCGAATCGTATGGCGTCGTGTTCGATATCGAAAGACTCCGGAAACTGGAGTCGCGTTTTCAGTGAAGAACTGTCTTGCCCCGTCTGTCTTGAAGAGTACAAAGAGCCGAAGTCTCTCCCTATTTGTGCACACAATGTTTGCAAAAGCTGCCTTGAGCATATGGTAAGATGTAAATCAAATATTAACGCCGGCAGTCAAGAAATTGAGTGCCCGACGTGCCGCCAAAAATCAAAATTACCAAATGGCGGTGTAGAATCACTCCCTACTAGCACGTTGATTGTAAGGCTTCTAGAAGTTACCCCCGGCAGAATGGAAAGGCTGGAAGTGCAACGAGCTTTGGAGCGGAGTAAACCGGTTATAGAGAAAATGAAGACGAAGTTACAAGAGATTGAGTCGGCTGCACATGGCCTTGGAGAAAAACGCCAAGGCACTGAACAAGAGATTCATAAAATTTCAAATTATCTTGTCGACATTGTTCGAAAACAAGAACAAGAATTTTGTGCACAAGTTCAAGATTTTTACATTGAGAAGGAAAGATTTTTAGAACAGCGAAAGAATAACATTAGAACTTTACTGGCCAACGCTTCTAATTGCGTGCAACTGACTGAAGATGTCCTACAGAAAGGAGATGTCGTGGAAGTAATGGAGCTCAACAGTGTTTTGGTACAACAGCTTGATGAAATATCAGACATGAAGTTCGGAGAAGAGACGGATGTTGCTTCAAATTATGAGGAGCAGCTCGAATTTCATCCGTTCCGTGATACTGTAAGTGACTTCGAAAACAAAGGTTTTGGTCTGATTAAGATGCGAACCTATGAGAAACCTAAGCCCATCCCTCCCAGTCTCGACTACAGTAAAGTGGGAAAAGTCATCCAGAAGTTTGGTCGCAAGGGTAGTAAAAAAGGTGAATTCAAAGGGCCGGGAAGTGTTGCAACAAATGATCTAGGTCTTATTGCCGTCACAGATTATTTTAATAATCGAATTCAGGTTTTTGGAGAGGGAGGGCGATTTCAGTTTCAGTTTGGGAAGAAGGGCAGAGATGAAGGGCAGTTGAAGGGTCCAACAGGGGTCGCCTTCACGCCAGACAACAATATTGTTGTACTGGACAGCGGAAATCACCGAGTGCAAGTGTTTGACAGGTCAGGAAGCTTCATTTCTAAATTTGGATCTCGAGGTTGTGGCAGAGGTGAATTTGGAAAAGCGGAATACCTTTCTGTTGATTCTGATGGCAACGTTATAGTGGCAGACACAGAAAATAATCGTGTTCAGGTCTTTTTACCTGACGGCCGATTTGCATTTCACTTTGGTGGGACTGGAACTGAAGGGTTTGATCAGCCTTTAGCAGTTGTTCAGCACAAAGGGGAATATTTTGTTTCTGACAAGAATAATTACTGTATCAAAGTTTTTGATGCTGGTGGTTCATATGTGCGACAGTTTGGCCGTGAAGGCAAAGGCAGTGGGGAATTCTGTTGCCCAAGAGGACTTGCAATTGACAGCCAAGGCGACAGTATTCTTGTGTGTGACAGTGAAAATAATGTAATTCAGGTGTTCAAACTTGATGGTAGCTTTATCACAAAATTTGAAACAAGAAAAGCACCAGTAGGAGTTACCTTAACTCAAAGTCGAAATCTAGCTGTTTCATTTTATTATGGACATTGTATCCAGGTTTTATCTTATGGATAAACATGCAATTCAACTCAGGTTAAGTAGTAAAAATATACTGTCTTGAGTTATGTTTGCTAGGAGGGGGGGGTGTTTGCTGTTTTGTTCTCAAGGGGGGAGGGGGTATTCAATACTGTTTTGTTCATAAGGGGGTTGGGTTGTTTAGTCACCAAACAACCTGCAATAATTATCTTAAAGTGTAGTCATCTTCAGCCTTATCAGTTGGAAGCCCCAATACAAAAAGAAGTATGCATTTTTCGAGCATTAATAGTTCAAATTTTAAAGTCCCTATAAAGCTTATTTTTAGATTAAAACTATTCTCATATATGAACTCAGAATTTTTCAAAAACCAAAAAAACTTTGTTACATTAAATATGCTTTGTAATAGAAAAAAAATTTGACCAAGCAAGCAGAGTACTGGTAACATGGGAGGTAGCAGCAGGCAATGGGTTTTTTTCTTAGTTTTTTCAAAATTCAGAATTTCTTCAGACGTTTGTTAGATAATGGATCAAACTCCATGTAAGTGTTTTGCAGAGAAAAGCATGATTTTGGCATACTATCAGTTAGAAAAGTGCTAAAAATCATAAATGAAGTTGGTGTGCTTACAACCTGTTGCTAGGTAACTGATTCATGGTATGTCATCACATCAGGCTCTTGCTTGGGCAAAAATTGACTGAGGCTGAAACCATCTTATTTGTTTATTTCAAACCCTAAAAATATAGCAGGAAACGTGAGAAACTAGTTTGTTTTTTGTTTAAAGTTCTACTTTCATCTATAAAGTAAAATAAGGCTTTAAAGGGAACTTAAGGTTTTGTTCTCATAGTATTTGAAATTTAAAGTTTTCAGTTGGTCTAAAAGATGATTATGGTTATTTTTTGTAAATAAGGTAAGAAGGCAATAATATCTTCTGCATGAGAGGCCATCTTGCTGTTGCCAAGAGGCGACTGCCTAAAAGTCAACCGATTCAACTGCATCCAAAAAAATTATTACAAATTTTTATATCTATATGTTGGATTTAAAAGGATTCGACAACAATATTGGCCAGATGTTGACAGTAGTTGAAAGAACAAACCAGATAATAATTACAACACTCAACAGAATAAAGTACTTGTTTGTTGTAACATTTTATTATATACAAATTGAAATCATAAAACAGATTTTGCACTGTTGCCCTTGTTTCTCATTTTATTGACATCTAAATAGTGGTCCCTTGCAGATTGCAAAACACAATAAAGACAGGGGTCCCAAAACCAATGTTGGTCTGCATGATATCACCCCTCCTTTATGAACCACCAGTTTTGAGCTTGATGAACAACAAATAATTTGGTTTACAGTTGTTATAATTTTATTTATTTACTTGTGATACAGCATAATTGATACTGTCAGTTAAAAAAATATTTGAGCTGGGTTTCTAAGCTACCTACCTTGGTGATCAAAAACTGAAGTCCAGAAACTAATCAACTAATAAAATACTATAATTTACAAAGTCTAAGATAATGAAAAATCTTCAGAACTAAATGAATGTGCCATCATAAGTAATCATTGGACTGAATAAACTAGTTATATACATACAAAATATTTTGCTAAAAATCCCAGTTAAAGTTATATACATATACTAGCCATACATAAAATTAGTATACAAATACCAGTCCATCAAAATAATTGCTTCACCTAAGATTTAAAGTACAACTATGAGACAACTTTCTGTCAACTTTAGATCTACTAATCCATTAAAAATAGTCTAGTAACCAGTTAAAAATTTAGTTCCCATAAAATTTTCATTTTTCAGAATTAAAACTTTTCCACAACAATTGTAATTATGGAAAAGGCAAAGAACACTCTGCTGTACCATGCTTTTACCAGCTGGTTTTGACTGCCACTTGCTGAAAATGCATGGCATGGGTAACTACTCACTGTTTCAGTTGCAACTTTTATTTGTAGTCTGTTTCTAAAGTGGGTTGCTATCATTGTTAAGTAACATTTATTTACAAAAACATGTGAAATGCATGCCTAAGTGTTGATATTCACAGAATCTGAAGGTATAATATTGGCTTTGTACAATTATTAAGTAAGGAACCCAGTAAGAATTAAAGAGGTCAACCACAATGGAATGCAGAAAGGTGCTAATTGCGGTACTATTAAACTGTTGATCTGATTGGCTAAATTTTAAAAATGGACAATATCTTGATAAGCAATCTGATGTATTTCTTTCCAGTCCGCTCACTGATTCTTTTCTAAATGAAACAGTTGTTTTTAAATTTAAGAAAAATTTTATGTGGAGAACATTGAAAATAAAAAGGTTTTCTTTGCTTTTATTTTGAAGTTCTATGGTTGGCTTAAATATTATAGCACAAAAGAAACATTGCTTTAAAATAGAATTTCAATGCTTTTACTTTAAAACTATTTGCATACTGGTTGATGTATTCTCAGTATGAAAGTTTAAACATTCTGATGTGGGGAAAGCAAAATGCTGCAGAACAATGGGAGGTTCTTTTGTTCTTACATGGACCATTACTTAAAGTCTGATATGATCCTTGCCCAATATATGAAAGTACACATCACAGTATACAAAAATTAAGAACTAACAACCAATGTGGGTCTTACATGGATGTGCTTCCATTTAAGGAACAAGGTTGACTGTTGATAAAGTTGCAGTTCTCAACTTAATAAGAAATGATAAAGAACGTGCGACCTATTAACGTCAACTATACACTGGTAGTTAAAATCTTTGTCATGTGAAGTTTTTTATATCGATGTTTCCTTGTTAGCCCTGGAGCAAATTCCAGTCTTTAATTGTTTTCGAAAACACTTTTCAGTTACTTTCAGCCCAAAAGTTCATTGGAATCTTTATGTTTCATAATGCCACAAGTACCGCAGGCATAATTTTAAGAGTTCCCTTGGAGATTAAAGTGATTTTAAAAGCTAGTTTGGAGAGAATGGATGCAATACAGATGTTGAAGATCTCTTAATAAATAATCTGACAGTAAAACAATCACTTATAGTCTTCTACCAATTTCCAAAATGTTCGTAGAGTTTACCACAAACTGTACAAGTACTTAACTATAACTATACTGAATCAGAGGAAGTACAGTTTTTTACCATTTGTGTAGAAAATGAAACAATTTTGTTCACTTCTAGGCAACAAAGCACTTCTAATAAGAGAGCTCTGTAGATTCTTGTCTTGCTTTTATGAAAAATTGGAGTTTTAGAAAAAATAAATACAACTTCTAGATTGCACTACACTATTTTAAAGATTCTAGGAGTGACATATCTGGCAACCAAGTATATATTGTTAGGATTGTAATAGAGAATACTTCAAATTTTCTCCTCAATGCTTGAAACAGATAGTCAAAAATTTAGTTTGATAGAAATTTAAGTTGGACACTGGTAACATAGAAAATGGACTGAAGATACTGACATTTCATATGTGAGTCTTTCATTAGAGTAATTAAAGATTAAGAGACTTGGATATAAACTGTTAGTAGAAAGGTGGTTTTATATTACTACAGTACCTTATATGCAAAACCTGATTGTCCAATTAGACAGGTACAGTAGGTAGCAAAAAAAAAAAAGAAAATAATGGGTTAGAACGTAAGAAAAAAATTTATAAAAAAACCCAAAAAGGTAATTAACCATGAAGCATTAATTTATCTTATGAAGTTTTAGAGTGCCAAAAGTTTGAATAATTCACCCTTCTTTGGTTTTGTGACAATTGTTGCTTCTGTTGATGAGCAATAAACTGAATACAACAAAATTAGAAATAGAGAGGTTGGAAGAATTGAAATAGAAAGCTGCCAGTTTGAGAAAGATCTTTGTTGAATTATATATGTCAAAGAGGTGATCCCTAATGTGGTCCCCTAAACATGGCACCAGTTCTAATTTTAGCCTTTCAAAGAAAACATGTTGAATGTTAATACTAGCTAAGACATTCATTGTCTAAGGAAATAAAAGGTTAAGATCTATAATATTATCTCTAATGCTGCCAAGTCCATTCCATAGCGACGGCTTGTCATTGATGCTACTTTCTTCCAGCGACCAGACCGCAAGTCGTAGCAGTCGACACTGTTAAGGTTAGTAACGCCATTGAAGCCTCCTACAGCATACAAACAGCTGCCACTGGCACAAGCACCAAAACTGCTGCGAGGTGCAGTCATTGATGATATGTTGTACCAGCGTCCCTCCCTAGGATCAATTCTCTCAACTGAACTCAACCATGAAAGGTTATACCCACTAAGTGCATAAATTGACCCTACAATCAAACAACAAATAATCAATTTAAACATAAGACTAAATAAGTTGCTTGTATTTCAAATTGTTTTGTTTTAGAAAAATGTTTTAGCCATCTTATCTGAACCATGAATCGGAATACTGGCACAACTGACTGTGAATGCTGAGATGAAATTCTTCTTCCCATCTTTTATATTCTCTTAAATAGTCTAATTAAGAGAAACTGATCAATTCCACAACATACTTTTCTTATGGGACTGGTAAAAAATGGTTAGAGAATTAATTTTTGTATTTTCTATTGTTGCTTCTGAAATTTTCAAAAAAATTTGAAAGCATTCACAATTTGAGTCAATTAACAAAACATAGAACAATTTATTACAATAATTATCTTTTAAACATTTGGGATTGCAATAATATTATGGATTGAAAAAACAAGTTGATTGACCCCTTTAATTCTGTAAAGATTTGAACTAACATGGGACAATAGTAATTTTTTTCAGTGAAAGTTGGTGTTGAGTTATTTTATATAATTAACTTAGAAGTTTTGTAACTTGACGAAGACTTCATTATGTAACTTGACTTTTCCAAAGGCCAAACCAATTTTATTTGTTGGGCTTAGATTTTAAAAAAAAATTGGGCCGGGCACTTTCGGGCCTCTGTTTTCTTCGGGTCGGGCACTTTCGGGCCTCTGTTTTCTTCGGGTCGGGCACTTTCGG
>JAOBAT010056401.1:0-27377 GCA_026413305.1 Hydrozoanthus tunicans | reverse complement strand
AAAAGCGAACTCATGCATGACTGGCACGTCCAGTCAAGATTGTTGATAATATGCAAATTGTAATCAGATTCAGAAAGCGAATAGGGTGTGCAATTTAAATGAAGGTGATTCATACATATATAACATACTAACTTCCTACCGTTTTTTTCTGATTAACTTATTACTGTTACAGCAATAAGTTCTTGTTTGACTAGAAGCTTGTCAGGGGATGGTCTTGAAAGTTCAGGACTTGCCCAGAACTCGTATGCCAACTTTTTTGTTTCATCTGAGATGGCATCTTTTCCTATTTTCCTAGAAGTATCCAGCCACTGCATGTTTTTGAGAACTGCGGTGCGATGTTGAGTACTTTGGGCCAACCGCCGCCAGGAGTTGTCAATGCGGTTAGCAACCTGGCTTTGCAATCGATTTGAAGTGACATTACTTCCACATAAGAATGCCAATTCCACCCTAACAGCAGTAACACTATCATTTCTTTTCTCTTTAACAGTAGATACAGTTGATGAAATATCACCTAGAATAGCTCTTCCAAGCTCTGTCTCCTGCTGTGCCTCTTCTGTTTGTAGTATAGATCGAGCCTCAAAAATGGTTCTTGTTCCAGGAGATTGGTGCAAGTTTTGAACAATATCAGCCCGTTTCTCTGGAGCTGAGGGGAGAACACTTTTCACCTTTTCTACTGCCCTTCGTCCTTCCTCCCTGAACTTAAAACCTCCAGCCAAGTTACTTTTTTCTGTAACTAGCCCCTCTACTCTTTTTTTATAAATTCGGTTTTCTTCTGAATTGCCCAACAATTTGTTTTGAATTTCCTTTTTTTCTTGATACCTAGCCCTACGCCTTTTATTGAAACTACTATTTGATTCTAAATACTTTGAAAGTTTTGCCCTGTTCTTTTCCTTTTTAGCTTGTTTAGCCCTCCTTATCCTTTCACTTGCTTAAAATGTTTCCTCCTTAAAATCCTGAGCAAGTAAAAAGACAGTTATTGGTCAGATTATTTTTCTTTTTTGGCAGATTTACTATTAGCACAAGTCCGGCTGCATATAGTAAGATGAATATTGTAAGAATTTGTTTTTGCTGTTACTTTTACTTATAATATGATTTTGTTTGCAACAAAATATTATTAATAACTAAACAAAGTTGTACGAAACACAACTTTGTAAAATACTTAATTAAAAAATACAACTTGAGACTGCACGCATGTATAATAAATTGTTTCCTTTTGTTTGGAGTCCTAGAATTTTTATGAAAATTGGAAACCCAAATGAAACAGAAAGACAGACTAAATATTTTTTTAACTCAGAAGTTATTAGGGCCAGTTATCTAGAACATGCAAATTAGTCACTGCATAAACACATAAACTTAAGGTGAGAACTAACCAAAACTTTTATAAATATATATTAAAACAAAAGCATAAACAGTTGATGGCAATTATAGTTTATTTTTGCATCTTTGAAAATCTAGGCTTAGTTATACATATACAATTAACAATCTTAAGTTGTATTAGGAAGTTTGATTACAGCCCTTCCAACCATCAAGTGTTCCGACTGTAAGCATCAGAGTTATCATACGTTTTTTACTCTACCAAGCTTTGTCTAAAAGTGAATGAAGTAAACTGTCATAAGATGGGGTTCAGATTCAAAATTTGACCACTTTTTCATCCATTGAATTGTTGTCAGTAGCTATTTTTAGCTATATATATTAAGTAGAAATGATAATTAAAAAAAAGCCCTGCAAATTTTTTTTTGGACTCAGTTTTTGTAATGTGTGCAATGCTGGTTTAGAAGGGCTGGTCATCGTGCAGTTCCCAATAGAAATTATTGTCTTAAATAAGTAAACTGACCATCTGAAACTTATTGGCTCACAAATGCTTAAAAAATAGGAATAATGAATAACTAAGTCATTTTTTTCATTCTAAAACTGAAATCTAAGTGAAATTCTGTTTTAAAGTTCTCTATTCCTTAAATCTCTTATACTGTAAGCCTTAATTGTTAAAGAGAGTTGGTACAAACCAAACAAACAAACCAGCTATATTTTGGTTGTCTTACAAACTTGATAACTATCATTCAATGAAGTGCAACTATAAACTTGAAACTTGTTTGCAATTGAGCCAACTGCACATTATTAATGAGCATGCACCTGTAAATATCTACATACAAGTAAGCTAACTGGCCAGACAAAATAACATCTGTGGTTCCACGAGTTTAACCAAACCAATTACTGATCTAGTTTTCAGTCGGTGCAAAATTTCTGACTCAATCTATAGCATTTACTGCACTGATATATATTTTACCATATTTTGGAAAAATAACAGCTTTTCTTTCTTTCCATCAGTTAGTTTCCACAGTGGAATATGAATACGAAAGCCTTGGCTCAATGTTGCGTGAATACATCATGTACTCGCGATCATTAACATTGTTCAGGTTTTGTCGGAAAAGAACCTATTCTGTGTTGTTAATTTTTTCCCGAAGTCAGTACTTCCAGGTAAACTATTGCAAAACGTTTTAATCCTAAATACTCTTGTTTGCACCAACATCTTTGTTGAAAATTTACACTCAGGAAACACTAAATAACAGTACAATATTGTTATAGCTATATAGAGCAGTTGACAAGATATAAAGAGAAGTCAGGATGTTGCAATATTAATTCTGATTAGGATCATGGCAGATACAATAAAAAACAAAATATTACTGTGTAATCAAATGGAGAAATGCGATAACATTTATTCTCTAGTCCACAACTATACCATTTTATTTAGTTTTAATATCATGGAAGAAAAATTATGCTTAACACAATGGGTTTTTCATCAATTGGTTTACTTTCACGAAAATTAGTCGTGCCTTATAAAAGTATAATATATGCTTAAAGACTAAAGCACATGGCTTGCCAAAGTTTATAATTTCTTTACAACAAACCTCTTGATTATTTTCAAATGTAACAAAAGAGGTTGTCTGATTTCTTTTAATAAAAAAGAAATGGATCAAGTTTTTGGGCTCAACTGTTGTTCTTAATTTTTATCACCCATTATATCACAACTACTCTATATATCGGGATGGTAGCGGAATCATGAGCCAGGGCTAAAAAAGGCGAAGCAATCGTGAATCTCATCATCTCACAGGCTGTGAATCATGAATCATGGAAAGAAAATAAAATGAATCATGAAGAAATTCTATAAATGAATCATGGATCATTGGTCGAAAAATATCTAGGAATCATGAATTATCATACTGAAAAGATTCCTCTTCCATCCCCGACTATATATAATAGGCTTATTACTTCTTAGATTTTGTGGAACGCTTAAGACCTCTACAGTGTGCCACTATAGCGTTCTTACAAACTTCTATTGGAACTCTTTCGCATGTAATTGGAAAATAAATGTCATAATAACGAAAAATAGTTTGAATGCGGACAGGGTCAAGGATTTTACTTCCTTTATTCCCTGATAAGTTACTTTCTATAAGTTCTTCTCTAGAAAAGAGTATTTTTAAAAGTCTAACACAAAAATTTCTAGGAGAGGTACAGCTATTTTTTATAGCTTCTAATTCAGAATCAGTTAAAGTCGTCGGTAAAGAAGAGATGTCTGCATTAGAGGTTACAGTGCTACATGTACTAGAGTTTTGAGGTTGAAGGGTAGTGACTACTGGTGATGAATTGTTAGTGTT
The DNA here is from genome assembly GCA_026413305.1 of Hydrozoanthus tunicans. Lineage (NCBI taxonomy): Eukaryota > Metazoa > Cnidaria > Anthozoa > Zoantharia > Hydrozoanthidae > Hydrozoanthus > Hydrozoanthus tunicans. The sequence continues at coordinate 23,724 of JAOBAT010056401.1, read as the reverse complement.
ACCCAATTGCAAGACAATGGTACTTGAGTTGTTTAGCCTCGATGGACTTAATTTTTCACCTAGAGGGTCCATGCTTTGTCTAAGCAGGTTAAACGACGCGTTCAATTTCTGTAACAGAATGTTTGTCTCAACACTCTGTTGGCACAAGAACAAGGGAAGGTGAAATTTTGGTGCAGCACCGCCAGGAAGGAAAGTCCCCCTCCCTCTTGTTCTTCTGTTGACAGAATGTCATCCAAGAAGCTGAGCGGCTCATTCTCTATTACCTTTCTTTTTTCCCTCTGTTTTCCCTCCCTCCTTGTTGTTCCTCTTTATTACCTTCACTTGTATCCAATCCAACAGCCTCTTCACCCCTGTTCTCAACCTCAACCATATTACCATCTGCACCAACTCCAGTAGCCTCCTCTTCACCTCTACCCTCCATACCCAAAACCCGATCATCATCTCCAACTCCAGCAGCCTCTTTACCCCTATCCTCTACCATAATCACCCTATCATTTCCACCAACTCTAAAAGCATCCTCTTCACCCCTGTACTCAACCTCAACCGAATAACCATTTCCCCAACTACAACAGCCCCCTTTTCACCCCCGCCCTCCATACCCAAAACACGATTATCATCTCCAACTCCAGCAGCCTCTTTACCCCTATCCTCTATCATAATCACCCTATCATTTCCACCAATTGCAGAAGCATCCTCTTCACCCCTGTACTCAACCTCAACCGTATAACCATTTCCCCAACTACAACAGCCCCCTTTTCATCCCCGCCATCCATACCCAAAACACGATTATCATCTTCAACTCCAGCAGCCTCTTTACCCCTATCCTCCACCATAATCACCCTGTCATTTCCACCAGTTCCAAAAGCATCCGCTTCACCCCTGTCCTCAACCTGAACCATATTACCGTCTTCCCCAACTTCAACAGCTCCCTCTTCACCCCTGCCCTCCATACCCAAAACCAGATCATCTTTTTCCAACTGCTGTTCCCTTGCTCCATCTTCTCGTCCTTCTTCCACATAATTTCTTGGAAATTCTTGCAAGCAGTTTCCAATTCCTTTTTGCTGTCTGAAAAGTGTGGAAAATTGAACTCCTGAAAATCAAGATTTTTTCAATCTAATTTCTATTGGGCTGAGAGAGGGTCAAGAGATGCCTAAATGAGCTTAAAGAAAGGGTAATGAGATGGTGGTTAAATGTCGGGCCATGTAGCTCCCTGTAATATATTTCAAAACCTCTGAAATGCAAAAACGTTTCTAATATTGCACTAGAAAGTATGAACCAGAGTAAAGCAAGGAAATTATGCCAATGTAAACAACAGGTAAAAGCAAAAAAGTGAAAGATAAACTTCAGGGTAATTATTTTGTCAGATGAGATGTACTAGAATGGCTAAACCTTAAACATATTGGTACACTACTCCGGTGGTATTATTCAAACTCATAATCACAGAGTGCTACTTTACTAATTCTTTGCTAGTTTGCAATAAATGCTCTTGATCTATTTTCTTGCTGAATAAGCTTTGTCATAAAGCCAAACAGTTTCACTTACCACCCAGCATCATTACTCTGACGTGAACTTTTGGGTTTTTCCTGTCCCATTAAACTGTAATTTTCTGCCCCACCTTGGCCAAGCCATCAACAAGATGGCGGGTGGGGCACACCCCAAACAACATTTCTTCAGGGAAGTACAAGTAAAAGAACTTCTGCATCCTGCCGAATGACACAATTGAATGTTAATCCACAGTAAAAACGATTGAAGATAAGTAGTGTTGTGTTTATGTTACACACTTTTGAGAAACAACGCCATTTCAATTTGTGACCACGGGCTAATTGCTAGCCTGGGTTTGAGCACGAACAAACAAAATCAAAATTGTAATTGGGAGATTTTCATAAAAGCCTGGTATTTTTAAAGTTTAAAAACGCCAAGCTATTGGTCTACTTTCAGTCCCGTGTTTTAGCGCTGCAAACGTGCGTACTGATAAGAAGTTTAAAAATTTATTCGCAGCACATCACGTTCGCACAACGCAAGGGGACTTAGCGCTGACCCGCTATCTACCCAGGGAAAAAGTTCAGCTTTCAATTGGTATTTTGTAGGGTAATTTTAAAACCGATAGGTATTTTTAGGGTGAAAAATTTATAACCCATGGTATTTTTAGGGTATTTTGGGGACTTTTCCGAAGGTCATCCCTACCCCCATCGGGTTCTTATTCACCGTTTGTTCTTTACTTCAATTCAACATTCCCAACAAAACTAAGTCTGAAACTGACAAAACACGAAAGTACCGTTTACAAGGAAAAGTTAGAAAAATGTAAGAACATTTTGAGGTTGAAATTATAAAAAAATAAATAAATAGAAACATTAATATACTTCGCAGACGATGGAACACTCTTGCCCACCCTCCTACCACAGAAGATGAAACTAGTCAAAATAATACTTTACAGATGATGGAACACTTTTGCACACCTCAAACCACATAAGATGAAACTAGTTAAAATTACTACTTCACAAAACACTCTTGCTCACATTCCTACCACAGAAGATCAAACTAATCAAATTTATTTCATCAGAGATGAAACAGGTGAAAGCTTGTTGCAAATGGAAAATGGTACAGTGCAAGTTTTGGTTCTAGGACATGCCTAAATTATTATTTAAGATTGAAAGGCAGTTTTGGCGCAATTGAATGAAAAAAAAGGAATACATAGAAGAGTTAAATTTCTTTTAAAACATTCCAAAAGAGCGCTAGTAATGGCCTTAACAATTACTGATTTTCATAAAAGAGGTGGTAGAATCAAAAACAGAAAAAGGCCAACCTGTTAATGAAACTTGCATTTTATTTGTTTAGGTAAGGCATACTTTTCCATTAGACTTTTGTTGACAGTGTTCTAGCTAAGCCAAAACAACTGGGTACATCTTCCTGTCTTTTTCTTGACACCCTGTGGCACCCATATAGTACCCTATATTTTAAGAGCGTCAACGTTTCTGTCATTATAAGAAAAACTTAAGTTCAGATAACAAAATTTTGATGTTTCCACTCACAAATTTTTGAAAGTTCTTGAGCATTTTAAAAAATCACTAAAAAACTATGCAGTTCTGCACAATGCAATTTGTTGGTTTCTGTCAAAGTGCTTGTTTTTGTATGCCCCATCAGCAATAACAGATAGAATGCAGGAATCAATTTTGTTAATACTGAATTATTATTTTATTACATGAAAAATGGGCTGCCCTGCCATTTCATGTGGGAAGGTGTAGCTAGAACACTGAATATACGTAAAATTTTCTATTCTTAAAATAATTGTTATGTTATCAAATATAATCAAAATTACCTTAATTATTTTTTGTAACAATTAAAGATTAAACAGTATAGTTATAAACTGATGTTATCAAGCCTAAGAGTACTATACATGAAAGGAAGAAGATAAAAAGAAATTATTTCCGATAAAGCCAATATTATTGAAAAAGGATGCTATGGTTTGATAGCAAAAACGAAAAAAATAAAAGGAAAAACATGTTGATGTGAAATGGAAACGAAATAAATATAGATCTTAGAACTGTAGACGAACTTCCAAAATGTTAGGCATTTGAGTACTTCAACTTTGCTCTCATTTGGTTAGAGAAGGAAACCAAAATAAGCTTTCATCAAAATAGACTTAATTTTTTCTGCTACCTCTCTTATTATTACCATTTAGAAATAAGCCTGAGATGATACACACACTGGTTGGTTATAGCTCCTCTTTCTATTACTGATTAGAAACCAGGCCCTCTGACGTAACATGATTATTTTTCTGTGCGGACTGGAGAGGTTACTTTCTAAAAGGAATAAAACAGCCTCGTTTGTGTTTCTAAACAAAAATAGAAAACGCTTTGTCATAGCAGACACTTGAACTCGGCTTCACCTTGCTTTCTTCTCGACTCTTAATTTTCTCATGTTCTGCTTTAACGCCATAGCATGTCTATTTTTGTCTAAAAACATGCGCAAGACAGTTTTCTTCCTTAATGAAATTTAGTTCTACAAGTACATTTTATCAGAAAAGTTTAGTCATAAGATTTGAATGTTCTGTAACATCTGATTCCTCTTGACGTCAAGCTCCTCTTCTAGCTATCTGGCATCCGCCAACCAAACTAACTATATTACTTTTAATAAGTGGTACACTTTCAAAAGAGTTATAAAACTGTTATGCTGCATAAGAATGCCAACAAATCTGAGAAAAAGTAGAGAAGTTAATTGAGTCGATTCACTCTACTGAATGAAGCCATGGCAGCTTTTTTTAAAAATAATTACTTTATTCAAAATAATGCAATATAATTATATTTCTTCTAAAGTTTTGAAAAAATTACTTGAATACTGATGATCTTTAGTGATGACACATATGCTCCAACTCCATCCAACTTTGGTGTTTTGCTTTCTGTAGAAACGAAATATTTATTGAAAATAGTGCAGGAAAGAGGATCTACTTGATTTGAGTAATAGTTAATACAGTGTTTTCTCTTACAATTAAGAGTAAATTATGTAATATAAGTACAAGGGCTAAAAATCGGGTAAAATTTGAGAATTATAATTTTACTTAGGGTACATTACTGAAGCTGAGGAATTTGCAGAGAACTAAATAAATTTGTAACATTGATGGCACAAAATCGTTATTAATTAATTTGATTTCTTTATAGCTTTCAGAACTTTGTGCTTGAGAAAAATACAAAGAACCAAGCTTCATGTTTGTATCAAGTCGCTCGAGATTACAAAAACTCATGTAATGAAATAGATTTGATAAACAAGAGCATGCATTTAAAGAACAAATGAGGCTTAAATGAACAATTAGCCTCGGCCCAAAACCTAAACTATATTATAACGAGAGGCTCAAGAAGCCTACACTGGGTTGCCTGTGGTATTGATTGATATTTGTTTGAAAATAATTCCGCATTTTCCCTTGTCCGTAGGTCTTCCCATTATTAAGAGTAGCGAAAAAACTGCAAGTTTTGGAAAAAATGTTTATGCATTCCTTACGACTAAATGCGGATTTCGAAGTAAAGAAATATATTTTAGAAGACTTGGGTATATTTTTCTTTATATTTCGTCGTACAGCCTTTCGTATTTTCCTGTGTCTCACAGGAGTTCTGCGATCCATACGGCTTATCGAATTCACGGAATCAACGGAAGCAGTAACGGAATCTACAACGGAATCAACGGAATCTCTTTGAAAACAAAAAAACATAAACAAACTAAAGCCAAAGAGAAAAATGTTCTGAACTTAGGGATCGTTATGCGTTCGTCCTCTGCTAATACTAAACTCGATCGGAAACCCTATTATTATGATATTTTGAAGATTACCCAGGAAACAATGAAATATCAAAAATAAAATTTAGTCCAAATCATAGCTAACATTTCATTTGCAAGACACTTCAGAACTTTCCCTCGTGGCCCAGTTTGGACGCCATGTTATAGACGGTCGAAGTTCGAACCCCGGCCGGTACGCCTTAGAGTTTTTTAATTTTTCAATTTTTCCCAATACAATTGAACAGAACAACTTTTCTTCCCTTTTTCTATTTAACATGTATCCTCAATGACTTTTTAAAGCTATTTACAAAATTAATTGCTGGTGAAAAGCAAAGGCTACAAATCAAAACCACTATAACTAGGTATTTGAGTCTTGTTTGTTATGACGCGAAAATGAATAGTGTTTGAACTTTTTTCCCTTTGCCCAGTTTAGTTGTTTGTTTTGTTTTTTTTCCTGTTTTCAAAGAAATTCCGTTGATTCCGCTATTGATTCCATTGTTGATTCCGTGAATTCGATAAGCCGCGATCCATACCGATGAGGCGCCGCCGTTTTATACGTTCAAAAAATATAAACTGTTCATATCAAAATCTAGGGTAAGTTGTAGATTTTTCGTCTTCAACATGTATTAAAGTAAATAACTGCTCTGCTTTTTCGAAGATATTAAGTGACAGCTTGATCAATAGTTTTGTATACAATGCAAACAATATTTATAAGCACGGCAACAGTAGACAGTATGAACAATATTAATGGTAGAGTAACTAACAAACAGCTATTATAATACACAATTGAATTGACCAAGATAATGCAAATGAAAATAAAACAAGTTTCAACATAAAACAGTTCAAAGTTTGATATTATTAAACTATTTTCATCGATGGTCACAGCTTTTATTCCAGTTTGTTGATTAAAAAGCAGTCGTTCAGTAATTTCAAAAGCACATGGTTCGTTTCGTTTCTGGGCAGTCTCATTCTCCCCTAAGGGCATTTATAGTCCTGTGTACGGGCTTAACAATCCTACAATGGGGCTCCATAATCCTCACAGAATTATGTATTTTCTCTGTTAGTGTTTGCGTCATCAGATGGGGAACCGTTACCGTTCGTCTTGCCCGCTGTAAATTTTGGCGAGAGCATCGATCTGCAGCTTCTAAAACACCACTCATTCGAATGGTTAGAAACACAATGAAAGCTGTGATAAACTATCCGGCCAGCTCTAGCAATTGACGGCAAAGATCCTCGATCGCTAACCTCGCTGCAACAAACTCTGACGAGCTTTGCGTGCTTGTCACCTCGTGCTCATTTTATTCAAGTTGTCGTGGTGATGTCAATGTCTGAGCCAATGGCACATGCATAGCGCGTAACGTCATAAGGCTTGCGCAATTTTTCCATTTTCTGACGACCAAAACAGAAAAAACCGAGCCAATTTTAAGACTGGTTTGCCACAGGCAACCCAGTAAAAAAGAGTGTAGACCTTATGTAATTGCATGGCATGCATGTTGTATTGCAAAAAAGAGTTGTTTGTTTAATGAATTTTGCAAAATTCAGCGAACACGCTATCCCGCTTTTCCTTTCTTCCAACTGATCATGTCTCTAAGTATGCTGCATTTCAAACTCACTTCTATCCTGATGTTTGATGTTTATTTAACAAAAATACTCAGTACCATCAAACATTTCCGACCTCTTTACTTCCACCCAAAAAATTTGTCAATACGACACTCATTCTTTGAATTCTTCTGGTAGTTTCTATATTAAGTACACCCGACTGAACCATCAAAATAATTCATTGTCCTCTATAGGTTCTAGAATCTGGAACAGTATCCCTTAAAATCAGAAACATTTTTCTGAAAGTATTTAAGAAAAAATTAAACAAACTTTTTATTCAAATTTTAAAAAAGCAGAACAGCTATATTGACCCAGAAACAATCTCGTATAACCTTATTTGACTTAACATGGGCTTGAAATCTCCTAAGTTATAATTACAAAACTATTTTAAGCTTTCTCCTCTTTTCTGTTATTTTCTCAACTCGTGTTATATACTAATATATGTCATTATATATGTAAATGTAAACATATCCATAAACTATATCTGCCTCAATTAGCTTCACTAAATACAGGTAGTTTCCGATGTAATAATTTATTAAAAGATTTGTTGTTATAGGAAACATTAAAGGTAACTCCCAAACAAACAAACATGTACATGTATCTATTTATTTGGGTGGTAATTTCCACCCTATATGAGTCTTTAATTCCAGTCTGTACGAGTACTAATTTTTGGCTATTTCCTTCCTAAAAATGAACCCTATTAGGGCCTGTATGAATATTAAAATCCAGAAATTCTGTCAGCAGCTCTACTGGGGAATAAGTGAAAGAAAAATGTGTTGTCTGCATGGTTTGAAGAATCAAAGCTTAAGTAGGTTTTATTCCGTTCAGAATGCTCCGGTTCAGTTAGAACTTTTTCCATTTGTTCCCAGTCCCAAAGTTCACGACTGAACGGGATCAAAACTTGATGCTTGATGGCATTATTATTGACATTCAAGATATTTTTTCACCCTATACTATTATTCAACCCTAGCCTGTACAACGATTGACTTTTTGAGATGTTTTTCACCCAGTATACTATTATTCTGCCCTACACTACTATTAAGTTTTTCATAAATTGTCTGCCCTATATACTACTATTTTGTCCTGTATGCTTATTCAGGAGTTGAAAGTAAGGCTAATGTTGAAAAAATGTCAAGTGTTATATAATAATTTGCAAGATAATAGACTAATCTTTTTTATGATAAAAGACAAAAAGCTAAATAGAGTCAGTCTTCCTTTAGAATATAAGAACTTTACATAAAACAAAATTTGAAAAAGTAAAAATCTTTGCAATGTATAAGAACAATAAGAGCCTTTTCTGCATGCTGATTCTGAAAAAAGGTATGCATGACATATATCTACTTTTAAATCATTTTGTTGTTACAGGGTCGTTAGGTTCTTATTTTCTGGGGAGTTTTACAATAGCACTGATAGTCAATTTTTTCGTAGTTTTCAGACTTCTTCAGTGCACGATATGCATAACCACCGAGTGACTTTTTCCATAATAATGTTCATAATATGATCACAAGTTCATTATAAGTGATTACTATTAACATTGTATGATAATGATTTAACTAAAATAATGCTCATTTGCAGGTGTCTCTATGTCATCCCACTGTTTTCTATGAAAATGGTTATATCTAAAAAATCAAGAACCTGATTTCAAATTAGAGGCTAAATAGGTTCTTAAATAAAGGGGGTATAAGTCATGGTAAATATTAGCTTAACATGTTATTTTAATTTTAAAAAATTTAGGTTCTTACTCAAGGGTATTTACTGTATAGCAGAGTTCTTTTAAACAAAATTAACTACATTGACCCCTACAGTGTCCTTTTAAAGGATTGCCACACTTTCTACATCTACGGATTCTTTGGCCACCTGTTTCTCTCTGTATTGGATGAATCAGGGCTTCTAACTCAGCATCTGTAAGGGGATTTGTATGTGAGTTTTAAAGTTCCTCAGATTGAAGGGTCTAGTGCAAAAATTATGTTAGTGACTTTTTGTGACATGATAAGTTCTCCGAAGAGTTATTAAGTGATAATAAGGATAATTTAAGGAGAGATGACAACTTCATCAAAAGTCACTTACGTCGTTTTTGCACTAGACCCTTCGATTGTCAATTCTAATCAAAGGTCATTTATCTATAATATACCTGAACATGTTGGTGGGCAAATTTGTGTTGTCTTTCGTGATTTGTGTTTATCAATAGCATCCTGTAGACTGTTTCTCTTTAAGCATTTAATGCAGAGGTGATTGGAGTTTCAACTCATCTCTGATTGTTGTTAGGTCCATTCTATGCGGTTTTTGTCAAGGTATTGAAGAGCTCATCTACATAACCTGTGGGAATATAAGAACATACAACAAATGGCGGTTCGCACGATACTGGTGATCAATTCAAAATGGCCGTTTTTTGTTACTTCAGGCGCTTGTAACATTTTCGCAAACTGAGCTACAAACTTGAAATTTACACCCTAAATACATTTTGGTATTTCATTTTATTCTTCAAAAAATTGTGAAACAGACAAAGCATATAGTCAAAATCAGCTTTTTAAATCGAAAAAAACCGAAATGCGGCGTAACAAACAGGCAAGTCGTCAGTGCACGATACAGATTTATTCGCTTGCACTCAACTTTTAGTCCCAAAGAAAAGTATTTATAAAATGTGTCCAAGTTAGTGCTTGAGAAAATAAGCTTTTTGTTGCTAAAGTTGCTTTGTATCACAATAACATGAACTTAAACCTGGTATACGATTTCATTTTCGGACATGTTTCTGACAAGCGCCAGTTTTCACGACTCGTTAAACACAACAAAACTCCGAACTACGAGTTAAAAAACGAAATACAAAATGTGATCCTCAAATATTTTTTCTGAATGAAGGTTCGTTGATCTTACCTGAATGGCTTTGACATGAGATGAAATTTCCCGCAGTATACGAAAGTTTTTCGAATGTAAAGACTTTTCCAGAGTGTATCGTGCAGAATTTACACTATTCAAACAGACAAAGTGCACTATCTGCACTATTCGCACGATCTGCATTATTTGTACTATCTGCTCTAAGCACTATTAGCTCTAAGCACTATCTGCACAGTATCCAGCTGAATTGGGTTTTGGATTATATGATTGTTAAGTAAACAAATTCGACATCGCGGTTCATACAGACAGCGGTTTCCCAGCATTGACTGGTTGTCAAGACAAGTTACGAAGTATAAAGACATACAAGCCGCTGTAATTTGGAATCCTTGTGGAGTTTCCTTTTGATCTGGAATGGTTTTGGCTTTCCATTTCCCCTACTTCCCTTAGTAACAGAGGATGAAGACAGTCAAAATTACTACTTTACACATGAATAAGGCACACTTTGCGTGGCACAGTCTATCGAGTCGTGCTTTCCATTTCACACACACGCCGCCGGCAGTCTAGTTCAATGGCATGGTCATCAGTACTAGGTAAGTGTTAAAAATTTCATTTTATTCGGTTAATTTTGAAGGCGTTATTGAAAACTTTATCAAACTATGTTAAAACATCAATTAGGTAAAAGAAAAAAGCAAACATACCTGGACTCATCACGAGTTCACCATTTCTTGTCCGGATCCTAGTTTGTCTTTGAATGAAAATTAATATACTTTTACTCGATCGACGATACATTTTTAGTTATTTAAAAACTCGAACAATAATTCTAGTTTTTGGAAATTGGTGACATTGAAAATTAGGTCAAGATAGCAACTGTCATGATCTATGAGTACGCATCGCTTCTTTCAAGAATTGAAAACTTGTAAGGTTTGTGAAAATTTTATGTAGAGTTTTATGTTGAAATAAGTCAACATCTCTATTAGGGTTTGGCGAAAGACGATTGCTAAACTGAAGCTTTGGAGAGTGATCGACCCACTACGAGGTTTGTTTCTTGTATTATAATGTATATTCGTATTATTCCACAGAACCCGTTAGTTATTTTAAAACACAATTTGAACAAGTAACCTTTGGAAAAATGTTCATAAAGCTGTTTGTTTGCAATGGCATATTAAAGGCAATCTCTCAATCAAAACATATCCGATATACTGTAGCAATATACACAATGAAATTTGTTGTTCACTGTGATGTTTTGAACCATTTAAAATTAGCATTTTCGACTGAAACACTCCTAGCTCAGTTGTGGCAGTTTTTAGTGATAACAAAACTTATGATATCATGTTGACAAAATATAAACTTGAATTGGAACTTGTTTTATACTTTCAGTTTGAGTCAGAGCTAACCCTGGGTGGTCATTCGATAAAAATCGATAGAAAAAACTCAATCGATAAAAATCAGTTGGTTATTACTGATATTATTGATCAACCGCTAAAAGTCAATACTCACAACTGTTCCCATAAGTCAATGAATCGATTTTATCAACTGCTGCATTCATCAACTCGGGACTGATTTATTAGTTTTTGGAGTTTCTACGGTATTATATTTGGGATAGCACAGGTAACACTACTTACACACTGGCCGGAACACTCTGCTCTGACAGCAAACAGTGCATAGGGCTTTTTTTTAACCTTTCATACAACCTCTATATAGAAGTTTTAACACTGGGCAATTTAGGTACTAAAGTTTTGTTCAAGTTATTGGTTAATTAGGGTTTTGGGAGCTATAACTAAAAATACGTGTTTGAAACTTCTATGGATAAGGTGATATTGAAATAAAATAAATTAATTCCAATGTCATCTAAGTGAAATACAGGTCTGATGAATTCATTTTAATTCTATTAAATTGGTATAATCGATAGCTTTGATTGAAAAATGGGTAATTATCGATTTCTCACAACAGATTTACTTATCTATTTCAGATATATACCAATCAACTGATTTTTATCCATTTTTATCGAATACCGTTTATTCAATTGACCACCCCAGGGAGTTACGGAAGGTAGATGTACTGTTGAAAACAAAAAGTAGAAAGCCTCAGATATCATTATTTAGTTTACATTGCATTCGCTTAAAGATTAAAAAAATTAAGATGGATAACTTTCTTTGTTTGATAATTTTTTTAGTGGGCAAAAAAAAATAAACAATCATTCCTAGCTAGGGCGAGAATTAAATGATGCTCTGCATAGCAAGCGGTAAACATGAAAACAAGGCTGCAGAACAGACCTTCTCTATCTTGTACAGTATGAATCCAGAATTCTTTGCGGCTGTATACAGTTTTTATTTCAATAAGATTATTTGCTAACTTTGCTTGCTCACAGCAAAAATAGACCCCATTAACACCGATGCCTCTCTTTCAACCACTGGAGTTATCTAATTTTTGTACTAGCGTAAACGCATGTGAGTTTTTGGAGTGTCGAATGCGATTAGCGAAATGACCTGGAGATACTCAGAAAACTGCAAACGGCAGACATTTTGTCCTGTTGTTTTCACAGAGTTTCATTTGTTTGTTACAAATGTAATCTCATTTTGTTCCCAGAACACCAAAGCAAGTTTAGCACTGTAAGGACCATGTAAGAACCTGTTTAGCCTAACTTGCAAAAATATAGGTTCTTACTCGCGTTTTTTTTTTTTGATATATACATTGAGTTGTTATAGATATTGGAATTTTAATAAAATGAAATGTACCTGTTGGAGTATTTGAAATCACCTCATCAATCAAGAGTTGGTTTCCTTGTCTTTTGATTGGTTATTGTCCAAATTTCTTCAGAGAGACCAAAATCTTTTTTCCTTCCACCCTAGATTCCCCAAAACCAGGTTCCATATATATACATACAGCACCAAGTTGCAAAACTTGTACACAGGTTCCATTTGTTATCCCAGATTTACACTGAATATAACAAAGTATTGGTATCCACCACCTAACTAATTCATGTTTGTGAGTTGTCTTTTTTTCTGTTTTACGAATTCTATCAATCAATTCTACTTCTTAAAGAACTAGAATCCTATTTTTAATAGGTGTTTGCTCAAGCTACTCAGTGTAGTATAATGCATAGTGTCATGGTTTTAACTTTAATCATAAAATACAAATTCAAGAGGAAGAGGTTTTTATTTAATGAGGGCAAAGATAAGTTAAGTTTACTCTTCAGTGGCTTATTAGCGACCAAAATTTTAATCCAGTTGGTAATGAAGATTTTTTGGTCCAAAAATAGATTGAAAAATTGTGTTCATCTATTCTTGTCAATTCTTGATTTCCGTATCGCAAAATGCATGTCCAAAAACGTTATCTGCTGCAGAAACAGTTACTTTGACAAGCACGCACTTGTTGGAATCATCTTAATTCTTACGGTGGTAGTTATTTTGAACACTGTAAAAACATTGTTTAAGAGACCAGAAATTTGAGATATTAATTTTGACCTTTTAGTATACTATAAGAGACTAACAATGACCACACGCTATCAAAACTTCAGCATTGGTTTGTTATTTTGTTTTCTCCAATCTGCTAGATGCTTATTTGGAGGTATATTGATTTTTGTATTTTCAAGTTTCTTACCAAAAAGTCCAAATCAAATCAAATGTAAACTGAGATCACAGCATGAAGAATTATTTACAAAGAACATGCTTTGAAACTTACAGCTTTTCCCTGTATCGTTGTTCCACTTGAGTAACTGTGGTGGGAAGTTGTGCTTTAAAATTTCACCGGCTAGTTCAAAGATTTAAAAATTGCACCAACTAGTGACTAGCTAAGTGAAAAGTTTCAAAATTCAATTCAAACGCTGATAAATACAAATCGCAGATCTAAACTTGGCCTACCACAGGTAGCTTGAGTAACTATACAGCCATGCACATCCCTCCAAGAGTACTGAACAATTAAGAAATGGTTCATAGGTAGCGTGCTTCCATCGAGTTATTGAGTACACGGGAGGTTGCTAAGGACGAAAAAAGCGTAAAAGGAAGCTCGAAGCGAAGCTGAGTGATTCTCTAGCTTTTTGAGTGCTTAAAGCGACCTCCCAAGTGCTCAATAACTCGATGGAAGCACGCTGTACCTATAAACCATTTCTTAAATAATAAAGTTTTAATTTTCCATTAAAGGATTTATTTAAAAACGAGGACTTTGTTTATGATCAAGTTATAAACTCTCCATACCATGCGTAATCGTGAATGAAGTTGAGGCGGTGCAAAGGCGCGAAAAGTTTTGCAAAGTTCGACCAGAATCCTAATGAATGTGTTAAGCTTTTAAGACTACTTAAGAGTCTATAGGCGTTGTAGTTTAAGACTTGCATTGTAAAACATCATCCAGACTAGAAGGGAGACGAGTCAGAAGTCGCACTGAACTAGTTCAAGACTTTTGAACGGTGATAAAAATGTAAACAACGTTTTAATGCTTTGCAAATGTACACGGAAGAAAGCAGTAAAGTTTATGTTTTTCTTTGGCAAGTAAAACTCCTGTACTTTACAGCCGTCGTTCTTATCTCCAGTTTGGTACATTCTGGCTTCTTTCTCCTGACTTTAGACGTCGTTCAGCCCCTGCATCAGAATGGATTTTTAGACGTCTCGTTGTCGTTTGCGGTCGTTGCGAATTTTCTTCCGTTTGCTTTGCATCCATGTTAAATGTGAAATATTTGTTACGACCCGCTTTTTCAACTCTTCGACAAAAGTAGAGAACATATTGAACCAAATGCATATCAAAAGGAAGACTGGGTAAGCAAACGAAAAAAACTGAAACTGCTTTGTTTTTAAGCTTTCGCAGAACTTCAACTTCAATGGCAGTTTTATTTACCTCTGCATTTCGTTGCTACTACTAACTTAGCAACAATTTCGAATCATTATTAGTGCGTTATAATTATTAATACATTAAGTTTTGATAAGAAAATTGTGAAGCTTATTTGTTACCGTTATTGTTTCGAAATAATTTCGTTCAGGTTGTTTCTTTAGTTTCAAGCTTTGTGTGAAACCCGACTAATTATTTATTTTATTTGAAAACTTTTGAAATACGTTGAGTTTTTAAAAAACTTTGTGTTGTTTTTTAACTTTTTAGTTTTCTCGGAGAACATTAAAAATTCGATAATATAGTGGCACTTGATTAAAGATTTGACTTTCAAAAATAAATTACTGAAAACATTTTGTGTGGGGGCGGGACAAGTTCAGTAACTACGGTTTACACTTGTTTTTGAACCACAAACTTTGTTGTTTGTCGATTTCGACAAAACAAAATATAAATGTCAAATAATTCCGAATGAATGCTAGTTGTAATATCAAATAAAAGCTACTTTTGTTCTCATTCTTGAGCTGTTTTAGTTGCTGAAAACTATTTTCTGCGTCACATTGATCTACACTGTAATAGTTTATCGTGTTCATACTTGTGGAACATTTACACTTGAAGATCTGCAGCCTTAATATTATCACAGTTATTGCAAAATTAATTCCTAATTGATATTTTCAAATGCGGAAAGAAAAAAACAATTTATTTGCTTTGTCCTCCGTCTTTGAGTGTCTTTCACAACAAAAATTTTCTAACTCGCCTTCAGACATAGTCGGGAACCGTAGAGTTTGTACTTTTTCCAACTGCTGACGCCATTCGCGTGCTCCAATGGATTTTGTTCATGGTTATTAACCAATGAGAGCGCGCGATTTCACTTAACTATATTATAAAGTTTTGTACAAGTTGGTCAGCTTACAAAATAAGATAAAACTTTTTTTTTGATATTTTAAATAAAGTATGTAAAACTGAAAATGGCAGGAGCTTTTGTGCATGTAAAATACTTGTCAGGTTGCCTTGGTTGGACATGCATGACCAATAACAAAGTGCCTGTGACTAAGAGTTGCATTCCAATATTATGTAAAGCTAAATTTTTCCTTCCTTCAGCCTACTGTTCACTTTCCTCCTCTTAACTTTCCTCTTCCTCATCTTCGAACCCTCGATAGTTTTCATCTGGGAATGTTTTCCATATTTTATGGTAAACACATGATGGTAAAGCGAAACGCGTTGATGTTACTAATAACCTCCAGATAAATGTCACGAAGACCTTATATGCCACAGCCACAGAAGTTCATAAACTTCCTGGATATGACTTTGGACCAGCTTTTCAAAAAGCCAAACAGTACTCCATTATATATTAACCCAGAGAGCAACCAGCCTCCATCTATCATTAAATAATTCTGCAATAAAATGGAGGCTCAGTGAGATGTCCAATAAAGAACTCTTTGAAAAGCCAAACCCGAGTACCGGCGCGCCCTAGAAAGAAGCGGGTACGGCTACCGTTTGAATACAACTCACATACCCCTCAGCAACGCACAGAGAAAAAAAAAACGCGAGAGAGAGCGCCCTGGTAGATTGGCGCGCGTCATGTCACGAGCCTTCCATGAAATCGTTCTTCTTTTTTATCGATTGTCAAACTCCGACGTATGTGTAAAAAAAGTTAATTTTGCAGGAGCTCGAGTCTGAAAACCAAAGAAAAGCCTGGCATTCGTTGCAATAAAAGTCAAAGAGAAAGCTCTAAAGATATTCGGCAGCTTTTTACAAACTCTACAGCTACTACTAACTGTTATTCTTACTTTTATTATTATTGTTATTGCTATTATTGTTACTTTCACTATTTACTTTAGTATATACTGTTTTTTTCTTGTTTGGTTACCAAGCACGATTTGGAGATCGTCTCTTGGTTACGTAATTACCTAGTTGAAAATCTTTTTTTCTGATGTTTTCTCCTCTTTTACAGGATAAAAAATCGTTCGCATTTGAATGGGGAAACCTTGATTATCATTTCTATCATGTTCTCCTGAAAGTTTTGAAACTGTTTTAGTTTTGTTGGCTTGTGTGTTTGTATGTTGATGTATTAACTTTTGCTATAGATCCAATCTTCTGTTTATTTCTGGCATTAGCGGATATCATGCAAATCTTTGTTCCTCAGGGTTCATGTCTCTTCATATGTCTGTAAAATCCTAAGTCCTAATTAGGCAAGCTTTTCCAATTTATCAATTATTTAGTAGTTTCCTTCCTTTTACCTTTGTTTACGTCTAATACCAAATTCAGTTGGAAGTTGCCCTCTTAAATCACTTTCTTTGCATTTCAGTTAGAGAGTACTCTTAGTTGCTCTTAGAAAAAACTGGGTGTACAGACACTATTACTTGTTTAAACTGCTTTTTTGTATGTCAACAATAATAAATCTGCGGTCCGGATCGCAGCATTTTTTCCAAACCTTTATTCGTAATTTCTTGATAAAGATCATACTCCATGACTGGCCCTCAATATATATCGTACCCATCTTTCCTTCGTATTGTGTACAGTAAGGTCGGCAAAGTTATATATTTTTGCCTGCGAAATGTTTTATATTTTCTACAAGGCCGTGGTCTTTAAGGGGAGTTTTGATCAGTGGTGTCCAATTGATAGCTAAAATTTTGTCCATTTCGGAAGTTGATACAAAACGGGAGCAGCAAGCAATATAATTCTGTCTAGCAAAGAAAGCTAAGATACAGAACAATGTTGTCTCGGAAAAAGAGAAATATAATTTAAAAGATGGAAACGCTTTTGTACTGGGGTATTTTAGACTCTAACGGCGAACTTGGGTTTTATGCACGAAACTGTTCAAAAATTAGATGTTCAGTAAATTTTTGGGAGGAAAGATGATGAATTGTGGTAGTGCAGCAATTTGCGTTTGACCATGAGCGAAAAAGAAGCGTCTATCAATTTTTGAGAGCCGAAACTTTATGTAAGTTCGGGAGGTTTTTCAAGGATTACGACTAGCATAATGTTGCGACGCACTGTTCAGGTGTCGAAGAAATGGACATGTAACGTAGAAATTACTGGTTAAGCAGGTTGCTAAAGAAAGTGGTCAGAGGTGTCCTTCGCTAATTACTTTACGGAATAGTTATCGATAGGTGTGTCGAAAAGCCGTACTTTGTGCTATGGCAACAACACTACCCTACTATAAAAGAAAGTTCACGTTAAACGTGACAGTCATTTTATTCTATTAGAATTGTAGTAAATACTTTTTGCAATTGAGCCATTCTGCTATAATTCATATTTAGCATAACACAACTTCATACCAGCGATCATAGGGCAAAGCAATATTAGGAAAAAAGATGCAAAAACTAATCAAATTTTTTTTTCTTTCCTCACAGTTAAAAAAACAGATTTAGTGCACAACAGTCAATGTGTTGCATGGACTCCTGAAAGTCGAAGAAGCGGCTTCCTTTCAACTACGCAGCGAAAGATTCTCAAGAGGAATCAATTCTGTCCTGAGACGCGCTGGGCGCCCGTTAGTATAGTTACCATGGCAACAATACAGCAATGTCTTTACTCCTTCTCGGTATGAAGTGCAGAACATGAAGTATATGACAGGACTGACCGCGTGAAACATGAGGGGAAACGGTGCGACCACCGCCCAGAGCAGGAACAAAGTACATTGTGTCGATGGATCTGTAACATGCCAGACGTCGAGGATAAAATACACAACGTCGTTTGCAAGATATGTCAAAATCATAAAGATAATTATTGTCAAGAACATTTTGGTTAGTATAATGTTTTGTTTTCTTCTTCTTACAATCAGAGACGAAGTAGCGTTCCCCAGAACCCGCTGTCGCCGGAGTGTGACAATAATCACCGGATACAGAACCAATATGACGAGTAAAGGGGCTCCAATGAAAACTGCTTCATTGACAATGCTGTGAACAAGTTGCTCGTGTTTGCTCATTGTCGAAACGCAAGAGTGAAGGGTTGGTTCGAAAGTTACAAAGGGTACCATCGTACCAAATATAACAGCAGGTACAAACCACGTGCACAGAAGTAAGAGAACACAAGTCCTAACCCTTTCCAGCCTCGCTTTCAAGGGAAAGACAACAGCATAAAATCTGTGCACTGTGATGACAACCAAACTTAACATAGAAACACCAAATGAAAAATTGAGGAAAACAAACTCAAATTTGCATAGAGCTGATCCAAGACTTTGAGATAAACCCCCTGCGTGCCTTTGGTCTATTAAAATATTATACAATAAATGCATAACTGGTACAAACATATCAGAGACCGCCATGTTGACTATCACATAGTTAGGAGTGGATCGCAGGGACTTGTTCAGGTAGACAGTTAATATCACTAATGTATTCCCAACAAGTGAGGCAAAAGAGCAAATGATTGACGTGTAAAGGTGATAGCTTTCGAACATGTTCGCTTTGCTTTCACATCCAGTATTCGAGGTGTTGTTATCCGTTCCATCCATATTCTTTCCCGGGCCTTCTGTTTCTCTCTTGTTCTAAGAAATATTTCACTTTAAGCAAGAACAATTCTCCAAGCATAACACAACGTCTTTCACATCTGGTTCATTTCCAAAGAATCTCACGAGACTTGGAGTTGACATTTACTTTAGTTGTAATCCTGGTCGAAAACTCCTAGCGTTGTTCAAACTGTTTTTTTTTTTGTACGTACAAACCTTTTTGCGGTTCGCCTTCGCGCTATCTGGTTCAGTCTGTTTCCTTTTAAAGTTAGATCTGCAGCCGAAGGACGGAAAGTAGAGTCGCTGATTTAAATAACAGTCATAACACTTACAGTGAGAGAGATAACACTTCAGCAGGGAAGCTGGCAATGGCAGCTGCAAGAATCACACATTATCGTTTACCAAACATACAGCCAATCACATCTTGCCTTAACTTTCCTTGCTTCATAAAACAAAATTGCACTTCAACCACTTTTAATAGCAAACGAGGTTTGAGGTTAAACATCAGATATTTTTTTCAGTACTTTCGGAACAAACTTTTTGACTGGAAAAAAAAAACCCAAGTGGCACGTTTACGGAAGACATCAATTTATAAGGGTTTGCTGACACTTGAAGGCTAAATGTGTTGCTAAATTATAATTAATTGTTATGACGCCAACAGAAACTCGACGTGGAACTTTTATTCCTTTTCATTTCTCAGATATTTTCAAAAAATGTACGTGCTACCAAAACTAGTTAAAGTTTTAGAGTTTTTACTTGAAAACATACGTGATTTGTTAACGGGAAATAAACTCCTTAATTCGGAAAACAGGAATTTTAAGTGACGTGAGTGTGTGGTAATATCAAAACTTGTGTTTAGAAATATATTTATGTGTAATCGACAGTTTGTAACTGCCTCAGTAAACCAATTCTCCTGCTCTTTTCCTTTATCAAATGCATTTGTGTTTTAGATCTGACAAGGAGGGTTTCAGCTTTTGACAATTCATCAACCACTTCGCTAAATTCAAACGGATTTCAAAGCCAGATAAGATTAAATAAGCTTTCAAAAAGCTTCTTTTGTATTTTTTAAGTTTAGATTTTGTACTATCTGTGAATGAAAAACAATGATAGCAGTTTTATCAAAGCTAATTTTGGAAAAAAAAAAGTTGATTATTGATAAAAATAATTCAGCTCAAAGCGGAAAAAAACCGCTTGCAAATTGGGTATGGGGAAATCTTTGGAGTAAAAAAACGATCTTTAATTTCCAGTTTCGGTGTTGACAAGCCTTGCTATGCTTATTAATTTTCAGCAACTAGAACGACGGCCAACGAGAAGAAACGAAACTTTGGCCAATATTCAGTGGCTTAAATTGATATTTTTTTATCCAAGAATTGAGAAGCATTTTGTAACAAAATGCAGAAATTAAATCCAAAAAAACTTATCTTTATTGAACAACAGGTTGTGAAGCATCTTTTAGACAAGCCACGGAAATGAACTTGGTAACCACAGATAAATTGACACAGAGACGCCGTGCTGTTTAGAAAAAATAGATTACGTAAGAGTAACGGTGTTTAAAACCCTTTGAATTTGGACAGAAACAAATGAAGACCTCCCACATGGAGACCATTATTGTTAAATTGGAAATTGTGTTAAGGATTTCTGTTTAGTAAACACGTACAATAACACTGCCGAAAAAATTCGTTTCTCACGCACAAAATCAAAAACTCCTTTTCTTCCTCTAGGCAGTAGTTGTAAAAACATTTTGTCTTTGGCTAATGGCAAGAAGAAAACAGACTCAAATGGCCTGATATACCATTAACCCAATTAATATCGTGTAGTCAGCTCCTACGCGTGCATTAGTGCATTAGACTGACCAATCAAACATCGCCTAGAGAGAATATTCACTTATATTAAATGTAAACGGGTCAAGTATGCACCGGAGGGAAGAATCAAAACAATTTAGTTTCTAGCTACACAAAAACAGCATTACGTGCTCAATTTAAAACACGACTCAATATCGAACATTAAACAAGAGTAGAAACTTCTAAATGCTTCAATTTATGGTAACTTGCTTTCTGTTTGGTCGTTTCAACATGCAAGTTATAGGATTAGCGAAAGTGAATGAAAATTTCCAAATGAAGTTATTTTTTCCATGAAGGATTAAGTTAAAAAAATGAAAGGATATAAACAAACAGATATCCGTTGGCGTTCTGTCCTTTTTCAAGGATTTTATTTGCTACATGTGATTGTTGTAAGCTTCTAGGACTTGACAACATCCGTTTGTAGGAGCACCTTCGTTCATTTTTGCATTGAAAGTCAGTTCAATAAATAACGCGTTCATCATCAACAAAGGTTAATGATTGCTACCTCTAACGGTCTTTTTTTTCCGAAGAAGAGAAATAGAAGGAACAACCAGATTTTATATTTTGTGGTTCTTTTAATAGGAAAAATCAATGTTGAAGTTTAAAATGAATCCCATATTAAGCTTGGGTCTGACCTGCGGTCTATTAATTTGTGTCATGTCCAGGAAAACCTTGAAGGCTCTATCGCGTCACGACACAACGACATTTGATAAGCGTGATCAATATATACACTTACCCTATCAAACCTTCCTAATCACCAACAAACGCTTAAGGGTGTTTTACAATGTATTGATTATTCTTTGTGTGCATGTGACGTCATAGCGGCCATGTTGGTTCCCTTGAACAAAAGAATTTTGATGATTTATTTTGTTTAGGACTCCAACATGGCCGCTTCGTCTTTTGTCTTTGACGTCTCTAGGGATTGAGTGCACACCAAGAATACATGATTTAATCGATGAAAGAATAATTTAACTGCTGGGTAGAATTAAAATGTAGTGGGTATTGATTATTTACGAATGTATCCTATATAGTTTATACAATGATTGTTTCTTATAGATTATAAGAGTATTAATCGTTAAAGTTGTACCTGAATGTATCTTATAGATTAAACACGAATGTACTGTATAGATTATACATGAATGTACGTAAAGATTACACATAAACATGAGTGTATTCAATAGATTATACATGAATGTATCGTATAGGTTAAATATCAGCAATAACAATATTTATATAAAATGATAAAGGCTAAAAAATGTAGTTTTTCAACTCATAACTCAATATTTATAACATATTTTAACAGGATTACCATTTCACTTATAAAAAACTGCTATCAATATCGGTCCTGTGTCCATACAAAATAAATAGAGTAGATTGCGAACGTAACAGTAATATACAGATTAAATATAAAAAAACTATTAAAAGACAAAAAACATACAAAACTGTATAAAATTGTTAGTTACAGCTGGCACTGGATATTAGAGTTCTCTTAAACGTTACACAAACACTCATTGTAAATAGTTTTTTCCCTTATAAAAAAAGACTGGCTGAATCAGTGAATAAAGGGAAAAAACGAGCTACCTTGTTTAATTTAATTGTAATGCTTAACAAACCAGTGGGATGTATATATGGAGGAACGTAAAGAAACAGCAGTTACTATAAAGTATTTACCAATATTTACAGTAAACGATTTTAACAACAGTTGCATGCATGTTTATAAAATAAAGCAGATATAACGCGTGCTCTGATTGGCTGTGCAGCGTTGTTTTAATTCCCGATAAAACAACACTGTGGTTTTATCGCTTCCGTTACGTCACTGACCTGTGTCCGTCAGTCGCGAAAATGGGCACAAATAAAAGAGACAGATTTACCAAATTTTTCTTTACAATTTGATTTTGAAAAGGAACTAAAATCGAAAAAGTTGTTTGTTGAGACAACAGAAGAAGACCGCAACAAACTTCTTTCCGGGAGCCACGCAAAAACAACACAAAGTGGGCCGTCTCGGTTTTCAATGGTAGGATTAAAAATCTTTGTTTTACATTAAAATAAACTAGCGAACAATTGTTACCAGCATTTAATTCCTGAAATACGTCTAAATCTATCTAATTTTTATTTCCTGTTCTCTGTTTGTTTTCAACCAAAAAAGCAAGCGGCACAGCAATTGCTCGCGCGAAATGACAGCAAATTTATCAAATGTAAATTGTTTGCAAAACGTCTCGGTTTTCAATGGTAAGATTAAAAATCTCTGTTTTATATTTAAAAATTACACTAGCGAACAATTGTAACCAACATTTAATTCATGAAATGCGTCTAAATCTAACTTTTATTTCCTGTTTTCTGTTTTCAACAAAGAAAAGCAAGCGGTACTACGGTTGCTCGCGCGAAATGACAACAAATTTATCAAATATACAACATTTGGCAGTTTTTATTATTTTTACACTTTTGAAAAGAATAAATATTTTGTATTTAGTTACTAAAAATGACAAATCGGTTTTCCACTCCTGATTGGCGCTTGCAAAAACAAACAAGGCCAAAAAAATGCAATAGAGCTGGACGCGACACTCGGTCAGTTTTACGCTGAAATGAGGAATAAAGATGGTGAAGATTAATCTCGCAGTTCTCTACTTTCACTGAGGTTTGGCATTGAAAGATTCCTAAATGACCCACCTTACTGTCGCTCCGTAAAGCTCTATCCAGAAGCATTTGCCAATTCAAACAGAATCTTTAAAAATGCAAAGCTGAAGGACTTGAAGAAGAAGGGCAAGGAAAACGTAAACCACAAAGAACTGATTTCGTCCGATAATTTAATAACTTTAAAAACTGCGTCCGTTCTGCAACTCACCAACCCACTTTCCTTGTAAAAAAATCAACAACCACAGCAGCAAATGGCTCCAGCCCAACAGCATATTGCTTCGTTGCGACCACCCGTTT
>JAOBAT010056390.1:0-27378 GCA_026413305.1 Hydrozoanthus tunicans | reverse complement strand
CTCCCTCTCTAATGAGCCCCCCCTTCTGGAAGGTCAAAAAACAAATAAGCCCCCAGAGGCTTATTAGTGTTTACAGTATCCAAAGAAGCTTTCTGCACAAATACCACAAGTCCCTCTGTTTTTGTTATTAATATCCTTATTGTGACTGTAGTTACCATTATTTATACTAGTGTTATCTTAAGTCTAGTTCACATGTGTGAAATAAGGTAACCACAACACAAGCGCAGCTACAACAGGAAAACAAGCAGTCTTTTCAATCCAAACATGCTTTGGCAGCTTTCTTAAGAAATAGCTCATGGCTATAGAGTGTCTACTGTGTCTTGGATTCTCTTGGGAAGTTAGAGTAAAAAAATACTCAGCTTCACCTAGTGCCACTCAAGTACATCTCTCATGCTCTTACAATTTCCCACAAGCATCCATAACACAACAGACATGTAATTGTTTCATAGTTACGCCTTTTCATGTTTATTGACACTGCTGGCTACTTTGCTCATATGTTGCGATTATTTTATTTCACAAGGGCAAACTCAACCTATGACATTGGTTCATCCTTGATACAACTTGCTAAATACCTGGTGTGGTCTAACATTCCTTGCTATCTTGGGAGACAAGAAGATATCTCTCTCATTAGCTGGGTGTCCTACATTTACCAACACCCTCCCTTGTGAGTCTCGGCAGTTCAGTAAGTCCTCAGTGTGGGCTCCAGAATTGTCACAATCTATGTCCAGCTGTTCATCATCAGAATGAAGTTGTTCGGGCTCTGAGTCCGAACTGATGACTTGTACAGATTCCACATGTGACTCATTCAATGGCGTCACTTCTTCATCACTATCGATAATGATCACTTGTTCTTGTAACCCTTTCTTTTCTTCCCGAAAATCAAGAACCAGTGGGGAACCACTCCGAGAAAGTGATTTTCCAGACACAACAGATGTAGAAGAACCTTCATTGTTTACCTTAGCTTTTTCAGTAGCTTTAACCACAAGCGTTTGCAAATACCTCTTCTGCTCAACCAGCGCACACTCAGTGTTTAGACTCTTCTGCAACTCAAGTCTCTTCAACCGCTCGCGTTCTTCGTGTTGCGCCTCAAGTGTTTCCGACTGCAGTTGATCATCACAAAGAATTTTTCGGATTTGGCGCCGTTTTGTTGAATCAACAACTTTTCTTTTCCTTTTCCGTTTTCGATTTCGAATTTGTCCGTTCGCGTCCATTTTATCCCCCGTATTATCATCATCAATGTCTTCAGTTTCTGAGTCGTCTCCGAAATCTGACTCTTCTTCATCATTAGAAAGAGAAAGTTTGTCTTCATCGTCACCAACAACCCTGACGTCTTCCAATTCAGTTTCTGGAGGAGAAGCAGTAGCCATATCAACCCTTCCGGTTGTCAATATACCGTCGTAAGAGAGGTTGATCAAGCGAAAAGTAAGGGAAAACTTGAGCGGAAAATCAAAACATGTGCAGTACAAGTACAGCGAGCCACATGTATGAATATTTTAAAACAAATTATTCCACCTTCACATTTCAAAAACACCTGCAATATTTGCTGATTAGAAGAAGTTTTCCACAGAACATTCAGTAGCCAGGTAATTTTCAAATGGCTAACATATGAAAAAGTAAAAAACTGCTTTTGATTCAAACACAAATCTCAACGCCATCTTTGCTAGGTAGCCTGGCCATCCCGCGCATTCTTCGCAAAAATGTTGTCGGAGGGAGGGGAGGGAAAGGACGGAAAAATGTATGCTGCCTGTTCTTGCTTATTCTCAAGCTCCAGAAGTCCAGAAAAAATTATGTTTCATGAAAGGCGAATATAAGTTCACCATATGGTATGAAAAGAAACTGGAAGGTAAAAGAACTGAGACTTAATTATTTCATCAAATATGATCAAATCAAATAATATATAAACTGATTCAAAGTATTGAGTTTGCACTTAAAGTCTGGTAGGTTGCTGACTAGTAATACAATTCAATTTTACCTCATTGCAACTCAGAAAAAACCTGAAGGGGGGAAGGGAATAGAAGAAGAGTGGGTCAAAAGAAATTTTATTGGAAACAAAAGAACAAGTTCCAGTTATCTCCCTTCAGCCAAATTTATTCTAAAAGCCCAAATTTTAAACAAGCAAACAAATATCAATTTACGCTTTTGTTTAAGTCATTTTCTGTTGCTTAACTGTGACTATATTGAATTTTGGTTTATGTTTTGTTGACACTTAAGGCAGAAAGTTGCGGTATTCGCTGAAACATTAAAAAAATTCAATGTTCTTGAAGAAAAAAAAACTTTATTTTTGTGTCAAAGTATTTAGCTTGAGGTAGCTAGTTGGGGACACGTTTAAACAAGTACAACTACAGTTAAAAATCCCAACTGGTCAGAGGCAGACCAGTCGGCTATTTACAAGCGTGGTTGATTTAACTCTGGGGTCACCAAAGTCAAATCCTGTCAGTGACCAGAGTGGGATTCAAACCTCAGACAACCACATGCAAATCCGGCACCCTAACCACCGAGCCACGCTACCTCCAATATAATATGAAATATCATTTGGCTTGCAATTATTGCAAGTGTAATATTGGTTGTAGCCTCATCAAGTTCTTTACTGGTCCTTACTTACCCAAAGAGCTTTGTCATGACTTTTGACCAAAACTTTATTTACTGACCACAGTCAAAGATTGCCTCACTGTTTTCTGCAAAATCTTAGTCAGACTATATGATATGTAAAAAGTTCTTGGTTCTGGCTAAGTTTGCTTGTTAATATGTACATTTTGCGAGGTCCCTTGGCAGCATTTTAGCCAAACTAATCATTGTAGTTATTTACATAGAAGAAAGTGCTCATAAAAAAATTCTAAGCCAACTCACAAACCTCTAATTACCAACCAGATGCTCTACCCACTGGTTAAGTTACAGATTGTCTACTATTCCTGCTGGACATATGTCTCGCATCTTCTCACTCAGTATGTCCAATCAACATACATTGCATTTTAAATGAAAGTTTGCAACTTGGTAAAGTTAGAAGAAATATGTGCTCTTTAAGTTATATATAATTATAAACGTGCAAGTTTACCATGCAACTGTTTTCTGTAGCTAACTGACTTGAGGGTTGGGGGTTGATTCCCTTTTGTGACTCAACATTTTATCTCAGCATTGAGCACTTCTTCTAATTTGTTTCAAGTTCAAATTTCCTATTATTTATTTCAAACAACTTAACAACAAGATGAGTTTAGAAGTTAAAAAAAAAAAAATTTCAGGATCAGACAAAGAACAGTTGTTTTCAAAGAAAATTTCCTTCACAGGAAAATTGCCTCATGAAAAATGTTCAATTCATCACCTCCTGCTCGTTTTGATCACTGCACACATGTGCTCTCAAATATTTCTCGTCACTTCCCAACACCGTTTACACGGTCTTAGGATCAAATAAGAACAAGTGTTTCTGTAAAATTTTTTAGTTGACAAATGCAAAAACGCACATAAACCTAAACAATGAACAGAAAGAACTTTTACAAACAACAACAACAAGGAACAGCCATACACAACAAAGAAAACAAACAAGATAAGAACACGGACACGAAGACACAAGGACTATCTGTGGTTCGTTACCAGTCTGTATTCTCGCCTCTTTTCCCAGAGCACATTGCAGGCGAAGACATGGCTGGCCATTTGCGCATGCGTCAGCTGCGTTTTCAAAATGGCCGACGAAGCTAGTAGTAACGAGAAATCCGTTTGTTCCTTCTTCAAAAAGTCAAATAGAAAGAAAAATGTTCGCAAAAGAAAAGCAGAAAGTTCAGGAAGCGATGATGACGAGACAGCAGTTGTTAAAAGGGAGAAAAAGGCTGCCCACAATCCATTTATTCAGAAGAGTGAGGGATTGAAATTAATGACAGCTCGAGAGGACCTCAAGGTCGATTTTAAGTCCACAAGATCTGCAATGCCTGCGGGACCGGAGGATTTGGGAGCTACAGCCACGTACGAGCTAGACACAGAAAGAGAGAAGGACGCTCAGGCGATTTTTGAGAAAAAACTTCAGATAAATAAAGAACTTAAAGAGAAAGATGGGGATGACAAGAAGTATCGAGGGTTGAATAATTATATGACTTTCTATGAGAAGAGAGACACGGCGCAAGGGAATGCGGCCAGTGGAATGGTCAGGTACGTCGATTATTCTCCTCGTTCTGTGCTTTGTCACTACGTTCCGCCGCACAGAAAATGTTTATGTTGTATATTCTACATAAACGTACAAGAGTGTAGGAGAGACGCATTCCAGTTACATTTATTGGAGATGAGGAGCAAAGTCGATCACAATGTGAGAAAAAACCTTAGAATTGGAAGCTAGATATAACTGTAATGGCCCAACACACTTATGATTAATTAAATTTACGTTTAAATACAAAAATATTGTTCATATGCTACAAAACTTGACATAACTGACTGAATTCATTAATTTTGAGCACTGTTCATTGTAAGTGATACTATTACAAACAACTGAAAACTTTGAAGCTAAATTACAATACTGGGCCTACAGATGAAATAACTAAATTTACATTAAAATACGAAAATGTTGCCCTTATGTTTTCAAAAACTTGACATAATTGTCTGAATACATTTGAACTCTTTTCATTGTAAGTGACAATACTACAAACAACTGAAAAGTGTGAAGCTAAGTAACAGTATTAAGCCGACAGACTTCAAAAATTAAATTCCAGTGATTACACTTCAACTCTAGTACTGCTTGTAAGAAAAATAATAATAATAATAAAAATGACATTAATAATAACTGAGGTATATAAAGTTGAATAACCACAATGGCCAGACAGACTTATTAATTACATTTACATCGATATACGAAATAAATTGAACATTTGTTGCAAGATGCAAAAAACTGGCTCGGTAAAAATTGTGTGTAACTGGAAGGTCAAGTGCATTTGCTGTGAAAGCTACCAAATATAAAGTAGTATATAGATTTTTTCAAAAAGAATGTAAAGAACACCCTATTGTTTGTAATTTAAGCATGCTAATGATTATCAATAAAATTGTATTGGTTGTTAATTGATACTATTGACTGGTTAGCCATGGTTAAGAATTTTATTGAATATGTTGTTCACTGAAACGAATGCCTGATCACACAAAAGAATATTCTTTTGATGTTATAGATTTACAGTGCACGTAAACAAAAGTAATATAAAGTTTTGAAATTTAATTGAATGTTTACAGTTATGCAGATATCCTTGTGGAGGGTGCATTTCATGCAGTTGAATGCTGATTAGCACAAATGAACATATTTTCACATTGTCTGACTACACAAATGATTGTGTATTTTTTCTAAATGAGCAACAAATAGTGTAGAACAGGGTTCATCTGGGTTCTTTAAAATCTTAAAAGTCCTTAATTTTCACTTTCAAAACTTTGAGGCCTCAAAAGTCCTTAAATTTTACAAAAATTAGTCATGGTCCTTAAAAAGTCCTTAAATGTTTACTTTTTCTTTGTTATTATAATTCGATAAATGTCAACAATGCCCGGGAAATGCACTTTCCAAGAATCTTGGCTTGAAAGGGCAGAGTTTACTCGGTGGTTCAAGCAGTACCTGGAGATCCGTACAGCGCTTCATGCAGTCTTTGCCACAATATCGTAAAAATACATGTTTTAGGTCAGTTCCATTGGTTGATGTCCATGGCTTAGGTCCTCAAAAACCAATAATCTTACCTTAAAAAGTCCTAAAAAAGTCCTTAAATTTTGCTTTGAGAAAAGCGGACGAACCCTGGTAGTATTAAGATCTTTTTGCTTGGAACAAGAACATAGCTCAAACGAGTTTTGTCAAATACTCCACACACACATAATCATGATTTACAGAGTTACTGTAACTTGTACTAGCTTTTTTTACAACTTAACATGTACTTTAAGTTTCCTGTATCAATTCTATCCCAAATGCAAATTAATAAATCAGAGGTGCAATCAATAAAGCCCAAAAAACCTATTACTGGCTCCTCTTAACAAATTTATATGTGCTATGTACTTATGTTGACTACAGACCTTCTTCATCAGTGGCAGTGGTTTCAATATTTTTTGTGTGCATTAAAAATAGCCCGACTAGTATCAGCCTCACTTTTGGCATCATATTCTTTTGAAAGTTGAACTAAAGAACAAGGCTAGCAAGATAATTTGAATGCTCACAAAAGGATATTGAAATCTCTGCCATTTATGAAAAATTTCTGTGCTCCCTTCTATTTGATTTAATTTTGTGTCAGATTATTGGCTATATCAGCGTAACTTGCACAATCTCCAGCTTTGTTATTCTTTTATGTAATCTTTTTCAATGGTACTTTTGCTATCTCCAGACAAGGTCCCATCAGAGCACCAGCCAATCTTCGATCCACAATTCGATGGGATTACCAACCCGACATCTGCAAAGACTACAAGGAGACCGGGTTTTGTGGCTTTGGTGACAGTTGCAAGTTTCTCCATGATCGGAGTGATTACAAACATGGCTGGCAACTTGAGAGAGAATGGAAAGAAGGAAGTTACAATCGACAGGACCCTCACCAATATGAGATTGATAGCGATGAAGAAGATGAACTTCCATTTGCATGCTTTATTTGCAGGGAACCTTTTAAGAATCCAGTTGTAACTAAGTGCCAACACTACTTCTGTGAGACTTGTGCTCTAAGCCACTACAGGAAGAGCAAACGATGCTTTGTGTGTGACACACAAACAAATGGTGTGTTTAACCCTGCCAAGAACATCATCAAAAAGATGAAGGAACTAGAAGAGCAGAGTAAAAATGAGATTCCTGAAAGTTCAGGAAACTATAGCCATGAATCTCCGTAGCTAGTTGAAAAGCAGGCCTGTTAGAAGAAATTTGTTCTCATGATTTGCAGTTTCCATGTTAGAATAATTTTTCATTTAACACTGACTGTGCCTTATGCTATGCCCCCCCTCCCCTCTCTCCCTTATATCAATTTTGTTCCAACAGGCTTGAAAAGTAATCTGTTTCACCTAATTATCCAGCCCAAGCCAGTTTACCAGCATTTACCATCTCCTCACATAAAACATACAAATAAATAATTTGTATGAGAAAATCGGGATTGATCACACAAGCTAAACTATTAAAGTTAGAATAGAGAATTTACCAGTTTGAAAGTCTTTTTTTGCATAATACAGAGGATTGTTTAACTTGAGTACCACTACTTATGTTAATAGCAACTGCACAATCTACATAAAATCCCATCAGCTGATAAACCGTAAAATCTTTACTTTCTATCAGTGGGACAGGTTTTGTGTCTGTTTTCTTACCAAAAGACCCAGATTTTGAGTTTAAAGTGTATTTATTGTGTGTATTCTTGTCTATGTTTTTTTTTATATTTTTCCACACTTGCAACACTCAGATTTTTCCTATTTTTTCTCTTCAGAGTCGTGTTGAAATTTGACTGATTGACGAAAAAAATTGTGGGGTACCTGTGCTTGTTTAGGAGAAACTAGGAAAACTGGCTAAACATGTGCTTTTTTGACCCCATTTCCAAGGGGAGACTGGAACCGAACTAAACAAAAAGCCGCACATGTTACAAACAAAACTACTTTTTGCATTATTTTTTCTGATATGTCTTTGAGAGCTCAACATTCACTAAAATATGAATGTGTAAACATTCTAATATGCGCAGTAAAGATGCACAATGCAAAACTGGGGAATTACCTTAACATTAGTAGGCAACCAGATCAATTGTGGTTTATAGGAGATGTTGCACACACTAATTTATAGTTTAGCCTAACTCAATTCCTCTCTAAACCTGTGTTGGTTCATTTAGGTAGCTTTAAGCAGCCATGAAGGTTTTATAAGGAGGTTGGCAGATTAAACCAATCTATGGATGACCTACCTTCTAGGCAGAATAGGAGGGCCTGACCCAGAATAAAAACCAGACCTTTGAGAGAGGGTAGGGGGCCTATCCCAAAAAATAAGAACCAACCAGCAAGGATAGGGGGCCTGTCTCCAAAAAAAAGGACCACCTTTAAGGCAGGATATGGGGGGCCTGACCCACAATAAGAACCAGCCTTTGAGAGAGGATAGGGGCCCAGTCCCAAAAAGAACCAGCCTTTGAAAGAGGATAGGGGGAGGTGAACCCAAATATGAACCAACCTTCAAGGGTGCATAGGAGGGCCTGGCCAAAAGTAGCCAACCTTTGAGAGAGAATAGGGGGGCCTATCCCAAAATAAGAACCACTTTTAAGGCAGGAGGGGGGGCTGACCCCCAAATAAGAACAGGATAGGAAGCCTGTCCCAAAATAAGAACCAACCTTCACGACAGGATTGGGGGGTGTTCCCAAAATAATCTTCAAGACAGGAGGGGGGGGGGAGGGTGCTCCTGCCTTGAGAATAACAGAAACAACCTTCAAGATAGAATAGAGCGCATACCGGCTGACCATTCTTAAGGGAAGTATAACGGGGCCCATTGAAAACTCTTAATAGAGGAACGACCTCCACCGCATCACATGGAAGGGAAAAATTGTGGAAATATGATACTGAATGTTGGTGCGCTTTTGCACTTGCGTATACAAAAGTACTTTCTCGTTGTTTCATGTGTTTGTTTCTTATTTATCATTGGGTATTTTGTTGTAGGTAAAGTTTCATCGTCTTTCTTAGTTTCTGTCAGTACAGCTACTTCACTGCTGTTCAAATATTGTCGAATGGTTGACAGAAGCAGTGAATAACTAGATTAGCATACGTCACGAACCAGAGGCAGTGTAACTAGCGTTTACTCGTGTTTGCCTGGCTCCCCAACCTCAGAATCACCTGATCTGTTCCCGATAAAACGGTTCTCAATTTTCTGAACGTGTGCGCATGTGTATTAACCAAAAGGAAAGTGGCTTTCGTGTTGAATACTGCAGTGATTTACTGGTTTGGTACATGCACAAATCATTGTTCTCCTCAGACTTCAGTGCCGCATTCCGGATGTTCACCGACAATTATAATTATCGTGTGTGTTTCTAGTAGTTTTATTATTTTGTTTTAGGCATTTCGGAACGGCGGATAGGATACTCATCCATGTCAGGTAATTTCTTTATGCACTCCTTTATCACAGATGGTTTTAAAAGATTCCCAGATATTTTTTTCCAGTTGCAGATCTCTTATCAAAACAATGCCGGTTCTCAAAAATGACGGATAAAAGATTGATTTTTGGCCTGTTTGATTGTTTTTATTGTTCCAGAATATCTGGCTAGCTGGTAACGGAGGTTTTGAAAAAGCTTCTCTAAATTCTGCCCACCACTGAACCAATTCTTTGTAAAACGGTGATTCTATTGGCATTGTTTATGGTCAAAGTCGCACTTAGAAAAAAAAAAGTCCACCTTGCTGTTTCGGTGCGTCTTGAAGAAAATATTTCCAGAAACCAGAGTTTTCATTAAAAACTCGAGAAATCCATGCCGATCGTAATCCCTTGATAAATTCATTGCTATCGGTCAACTTTAGCCCTCCAGTCTTAAACTCACCTATCACTGCTTTTCGGTGAAAGAAAATTATCTTTTCGGTGAAAGAAAATTATCTTTTCAAGGCTCGACACAACATTGACTGGTGACTGGCATTGTTGAGAAAACGTGGGTAAATTTTGATAGATGAAAGCTTTTAAAAGTCGCTTTGCCGTATAAAGATAACCCACGCCCCTTTCATAAATTTATTTTCCTGTGGATGTCTTTTATTTTGTCATAAAAGTTAAGTTTCTCGTTTTCTCGTCGATTGTATAACGGAAATGCACTCCGGGGCCTTGACCGTTGTTTTCCGTTTTAATCCCATTGGTTTGACAACAATTGTTTTGTTTCATGCTCCAAATCCCAATCCACATAGCTTCTGTTTTGGAATGATCCATTTTTAAGCCGGATAGTTTTCCAAAATCTTCTACCAATTTAAAAAGTGTCTCTGCGGAATCAGTTCCAGATAAAAATGAAGTCATATCATCCAAATACTGCACAATCTTAAACAATTTTTTTTGTTAATGGAGATGACTTTGATGTTTGAAGTTTTACGAATTGCAATTGAAAGCAGTTAACCGACAACAATACACAATTTTTTTATTTCACCATCAGGAACTAGGATATTATACAACAGGAACAAGTATTTACTACGCAGCTCGAGATGTTTTTATAAAATGTTTTAATCCAATTTATCAATTCTGGTCCAAAATTAAAAGCCTGTAAACAGTTAAATAGACGGTTCCATTCTAAACTGTCAAACGCTTTTTTAAAATCAATGAATAGTACTGAGCTAATTTAGGAATGTTTTTCTTGTCTGCATACACGCTTTTTTTTTTTATAAGAACCAGTAAATTTTTCCGAGGCTCATCGTTCTTAATTTTTCAGCGATTGTTCTTAATTTGTTTTTATTTCTATGCGTGGTTTAAATCGAGAAAAGTCTAAGGTACTGCAATACATGTAGTTGAAAACGGATTGCTTGGCCGGGTGTATTCTTGATCAATTCACTAGTCCTCTGATTCGATTTCCCGAGACAGTTCAGGATTGGTTTCATATTCAAACTATCTTGGTTAAACTAAGTTACGTTAGTATTTAATTTGAAGTAATGATAATGACTAAAAAAAAAATTGGGAATCTATTGTTGTAAAGCTAAAAAAAAACTTGCCGAATCGAGCACCGAGCCTCAGCTTGTTCTTAAATTGTTCTTAAATTTTGACCAATCTGAGACTCGTTAAATTGTTCTTATAAAGTTGTTCTTTTAAAAAAAAGCGTGTATTTCATGACATCTATTATAGACCTTACTGCTTCGCCTATACATCTCTCCCTTTCACATATCCTGCTTGATCAGAATGTATTATGTTGGGTAGAACTTTAGTTATTCGCAAGGCAATTACTTAGGAAGAGATCTTCGCAGCAACGTTAAAAAAGAAATTGGTCTCCAGTTAATATCTATAACACATCTGTCTTTCCCGGATTTCTCAAGAAGTCCAAGGAGTGTGGTAACTGCCTGTTGTTGTGACGACGACATTTCTTTGTTGTCGAAAGCTTCATTAAAAGACTTCACCATCAGCTCGCATTCAAATGGCCACTGAGAATTTCCTATAAAACTCCATAGACTGACACAATCAGTGCCTGGAACAGTCAGAACCAATTAAAAGCGTAAGAAATATTCAACCTTTTGAACTGCAAAATCATTTTTTCGCTGGTAAACTGAATCATAATTGAGACTCGTTGTTCTTAAGAATTCGTAATTTTCTCACACTTGAAACCATGCACTAAAACCATTATTCAAGCCTTTGTAACCTCGAAACTGGACTATTGTAACTCTTTACAATACAACCAACCTAAGTTCATACTAAAAAGACTCCAATCCGTTCAGAACTGTGCCGCTAAAATAATCAACCTGTCAAGAAAATATGAACATGTAACTCCTTTACTCGTCGATCTCCACTGGCTTCCAATTCAAAAAAGAATCAAGTTCAAAATTCTTATAATCACCTTCAAAGCTATTAACGGACAAGCACCTTCTTATATTTATGACCTGTTAAAGCCCTACCGTCCTGTCAGATATCTCCGTTCTTCACACAAAAACCTACTCTGCAAGCCTGCTTTTAATCTTGAGACCTATGGCAGCCGTTCCTTCTCTATTGCTGCTCCTACTCACTGGAACACTCTACCGACTCACATAAAGAACTCTGATTCACTGCACACTTTTAAACAAATCATTCTTTTAGCGCTTTTACTAATTTTAGTTTGATTTTATATCTTTAACTTAAGGTCATTCCATCGAAATAGAACCCGCACCTAGATTTTTTTCAAACTTTCCTCATTTGTCAATCATTATATGCAAACTGCAAAAATGGAATAAAAAAGGGGTGTGCCCGGGTTAACTTTTGAGATATGATTGATACAAATAACCTCTCCAGGGCTATTCTTCTGATGTTGAAAGCTTGAAACTAAAACTATAAATTTCTTATGTGGCGAACCAAAATAACATCGAGGAGCGATAGGGAAATAAAGGAAGATAACCTAAAGGGTTCTCCTGGATTAGGATAATAATTTTCTCGTGATTTTCAGCAAAAACATTTTTGGTAAGGAGGCATTTTTGTGTCTTTTTGTTGTTACTATATTTCAATACCTCAAAAAAAACAGTGTGTTCTTGTCTATGTTTTTTATATTTTTCCACACTTGCAACACTCAGATTTTTCCTATTTTTTCTCTTCAGAGAGTCGTGTTTAAATTTGTCTGATTGACGAAAAAAAATTTAGGGGTACCCGTGCTTGTTTAGGAGAAACTCTAGGAAAACTGGCAAAACACGTGCTTTTTTACCCCATTTTCGAGGGGAGACTGGAACCGACTTAAACAAAAAGCCCCATACATTATGAAGAGAACTACTTTTTTGCATTATTTTTTACTGATATGTCTTCGAAAGCACACTCACTAGAATATGACAAAAATGTGTAAACATTTTTAATTTTCTAATATGCGCAGTAAAGATGCACAATGCAAAACTGGGGAATTACCTTAAGCTGTAAAACGTGTCTTTTATCAAAACAAAAATTTAACATTTTTACTAAGTTTAGATTAGTTTATATTTTTAACCTACGTTGTAAAGCGCTATGAACAATAGGAATAGCGCTATATAAATGTATTTTATTATTATTATTATTATTGTTACTATTATCATTATTATTATTATTATTATTATTATTATTATTATTATTTATAAGTTTTTTCACAATTTGCGCCTAAGTTGTCTTTTGTTCCATCGTGTCAACTATCACTGTTATAAAGCTAATTTTAAATGTACAGCATAGGTTTTTTATTGCTCTGTACACACTTCAGCACTGCCATAAAACACGTGCTCTCCGCTCACTCAGTGTCCCAAACTGCAGAAAAAATTGCAACGAAACGAAACATTTAATTACGTGATGTGTTGAGTTTTTCAATAAAAATTGAAGTTTCATTTGCATCTGGAGCCAAGCCTCAGTTGTTCTTAATTAATTCTTAAGCCTCGTTTTTTGAAGAAAACGAAGGTTTGTTAACTCTAATTTGGGTAAGCTTTTCCGCATCGTCAACCCATTACAAAAAATCTCAGAGCAAAACAAGAATAACTAGATTAGAAAGATTCCGTGTTGACGTTTCAGACAGACCTATTCTGATAAGCCCTCGACTAATGTCTTTACCCCATTCGCCGGTGAGTTTCAGCTTTTAAGATAACAGAAAATATTTCTTCTATCCTCCTATGTCTACTTGTAAGTGTTTGGTAGCGTTTAGATAATGTGGAATGAACCACATGTAGAGTTATACGTGAGTAGACTCACAAATTTATCACTAAAAAAAAATTATCTCCTCTTCACTTCCTGTTTTTCTTGCCAAGAATTCTAGATATAAGTCCAAGCAATCAAATCAGTTGACTACTGGCTCTATATTTACGTCAAATAATCAAAATACAACAATTTGTGTAGCCAATCACATTCACGAGTGATTTTCAAAGAGAGAAGCAACTGAAATGGAGATATGTTGAAGTACAAGGGTGTTATATCAAATATATATCTTTAAAACATTTATTGTTTTTTACATCGTTTAATTGTAAACAGCTTAGTTTACAGTCGCCAGAAAACTCAAAAATAATATTGTAAGAATATAAACGCTTTGCCGGAATACATGCGTGCAAACTGATTTGTGTCAGCGCCTCATTTATGTATATAGTGCGTCTGGTTTATAACCTATACTGAACTCAAAAGATATGGCATTTAATTATCTATGACAGGTGTAATTGAAACGTTATAGCCTTTTGTTTACATAGAACGTTTCCACATAGAAACTCGAAATCTCTTTTTTGTAAATAAACTGATTTGTGCACGCGAGACCAAATTCACTCATGATCATTTGCTGAGCTTTCGCATAAGAATTAGCATTCACTGGAAAACAACAAAATATTGTCAGTGTGTTCGCTAAACTACCCTTATTCCCGCCCAGGCGAAAATAGAAAATTTCATATCAAAACCGGCTTTTGACTTGATTAATTCACTGACAGCCGTGTAATCACTAACGATCCTTCTGCATATGTTTTTAAAAATCTACAGCCAGAAGTCAGATAGGAAAATACAGTTCTTGTCCTTTCAGTATTCTTTGTGCATAACGACGATGGGCATAGATATCAAAGGAAAGGAGCATTTTGTAGATTTCGTTTGAAAAATTGGTTTAATTATTACATAAGTACATCAAATTGTGAATTTAGAAAACAGACAGTATAATTAAATACTCAAAAGAAAGTTCTAAAAGTTACACGAATTCAAGCAAAAGCGTTATAAACTTAGAAACAAATATCAATGGCAGTTACATTTTCAACCTCTACGTTTTATTGAATTTTTTTCCTAAA
Organism: Hydrozoanthus tunicans; assembly: GCA_026413305.1. Lineage (NCBI taxonomy): Eukaryota > Metazoa > Cnidaria > Anthozoa > Zoantharia > Hydrozoanthidae > Hydrozoanthus > Hydrozoanthus tunicans. The sequence continues at coordinate 13,059 of JAOBAT010056390.1, read as the reverse complement.
GATGTTAAAAGCCTGTACAAGAGATACAGAGTTTTACAATAATTTACAATAATGATCAACTTTGTTTCCCAAACACATTGTTTCACTTGTCGCTTTCCTTCCAAGTCAACAACATCAAGATTGCAAGAAAGCAAATTGAAACAGCTGCAACAGAATTAAGTTGGTATTTCATGCAAAATTGAGTGCTTTCTTTACAAAAAAAAAAAGTTAAAGCTTCCAATTTAACTTGTATTTGCATGAATTTGGATTGATCGTTAGTGGCCAAGTTTAATTCTTTGCAACTATACGAATTTGCAGGCGCCATCGTTACGTGGAGAAATTGGCAGTTTACGGACTTGTTGCATGTCTTGACTAGCGAGTCAGGTTTGAAATAATCTTATCCAAGCCATCCCGTCTGGAGGCCTGAGTGCGTATACGCTGTTTTACAGTCACTGGGTAGTTCACTTTGCTTCAACGAAGCTAACATTTGAAACGTCATTCAGTTGAGCTGTTCTCGCTCAACAATATATATATATATACATATAAATCTTTACCTGGCAATTTTTTACAATTATATGTCCTGTCGAAAAGCCGCTTGAGTTCGCGCGTCTGACGGATAGATCTCGATCATACGCAAACATTGAAATTAATTCTTGCAATTGTACACAGAATTTCTATTTTGAGTAGAATTGTATAGCAGCAGAAAAAGTTAAATTGAAGAAGAACTTTGGTGATTTTAAAATAACCTGCAATCTCCGAAGAATGCAGTTTTTAATCTTGTATGTAAATTGTATATCTTATCAGTGCGCGGCAGTTACCGACAAGTGTCAAACAATAACTTGCAAAAAGGATTATTTTTAGATATTCTCCTATCGACATACTTGATCAATACGTTTGTCTCTAACACCTGAATCGCTGGATAAAAGCAGACAAAAAGACAGAATTGAAAGCAACGCAAAACGAGGTTTAGGAAAAGCTTTTCTTTTGACATTAATGGCTTTGAGAAATTCTGTGCGCATCTGCTTTTGCCTTTAATGACACGTTCATAATTAAAAAGAAAATAATGCTTCTAGATATCTCTAAAATTCTTGAAAGCAGCTAATACGAACACTGAATCTTTGCAAATATCCAGCCTTCGTTCATGCACATTTTAAGTTTTAAAACAAACTTTATCTGATTTAATCTAATATTCTCTTATGAAACAAAATCAAAATCCCGCGATTTCCTGGTTTAATTACACTGTTACAGTAAAACGAAATTTACTTTTTTAAAAAATTAATCAAAGTTGCACCTCAGTTTCTGTCATTTTGGCTCGGGTTCGTTGTCTTTCATTTTTTGGCGAAATCTCGGGTTGCTATCTGCTTGTCCTTTTGTTTTGTTCACAGCTAGGTTCACTGACACAACTTCACTTCGGCTGTCCAGTAAAACTAAACCGCAAACCCGCATGAATAATTCTTGCTTGCTTAAAGTCAGGAATATCGAAACTTTATTTGGAAACATTCAAGAACTTAAATTGGTCAAATTAAACATTTCTTTTCTCAATTTTTAAGCGAATCTAAGCGACATACTCATTATTTTCTTTAAAAAACGAGTTTGGTGCGTAGCGCTCAAATACAGACACTTTGGCAGTCGCAATCTGTTTCCAGTATAGCTAAATGTAATCGCATTAACTATTTTAAAACCACCAATTTTTTAAAGTTTTTGTTCAATATAAATAAACCAGCATCTCGTTGTACAAAAAAATGCAAATATATTCTCCTTCCACAATACGAGAGACAGCATATAGTTCAAAATACAAAAATACACAGTTATACAACTTTGGTGTGTAATACTAAACTATATAGTATTTATTTAAAAAAGAATCGGATATCTTACCAAAACGATTGTTCTTAAATATATTTTTTCATATTGAGTCGAAACTAGATCTAAGTGTGATTAGTCGTGAACTAAAAGAGGCGATGTTTTGTTTCGGATCTCTGAGCCTTTTTTTTATTAAGGTAGCTTTGGAAAGCTGAGCGTAAAAGCGTCAAAACAAAACATAACAATTATTTCTTTTTCATTTGAACTGCCATTTATGGTTCATCCGAAACATGTCATTAGTTTTTATTGTTTCAGTTTTCAAATACTGGTAACAACATAAGCGCTGATTTAAACACATCTTCAGGCAAAAATAAAACAAGTATATATTAGTTTTTAAAATTTTAATTTTCCAATTGGTTATAACAACTAATCGGCAGTATATTTCCTTTCAAATGCTTGTGTAACAACAAGCGTCACTAAATTGCAGCTCGCGAGTGCGAAAAATGCTGGCTGACAGCTCGCTTTTGAAATAGAATCGTTTTCCGCTTAGAAAAAATACAGCTTCTGTTCTCTAAGCTACACCAAACTCGTCTGAGTAAGTTAAGAAGTCATCAAATGAATGTTATTGCTTTTTGTTTTGCTAAAATGAAAAGGAAATTGTAATTGAAACATTATGGCGAGACGACCCAGAGGTTCTTCGTCTCTCGTACCACCAGCACGTCGACTTTCTTGGCGTCTAATTACTCATACTTTTCCCGCGTGTTAAAGACAAGTAAACATAAGTTTTTCACGAAAGTACAAAAATAAATATGACTTCTAGGAGGAACTCTGACTAAGTACTAATCCATAAAAAATTATATGATTTTCGTCTCTAAAAATACGTCGCCCGCTCGCAGCGGGGAACGAACCCGAAATCTCAAAAATTAGCAAGCGACTTAGAAAGCACCTGTCTTGAAAAGAGAAAAGAGAAAGGTCTGATGACATTTCAAATAAATCAATGCCCATTTTGAGCTACACAGAAAACACTATATCGTTGTCTTCCAAATGAATTGCTGTTATTTTTTTTCTTGGTTGCTGTAAACGCCTGTAACGTCTGTTAACGATCAAGAGTAAACTTTCTAGACACATAAATACTTAGCGCGTATAATTCTTAGTCTCAAGTTGAATGAAATCGCTGAGTGCATTGTTTTTCTCAGTAGTTTGAATAAACATTTTGCTCAATTGCCGAACAACATAGTGATAAGGTTGTAAGACTTCTCGTTTCTAGACTGAATTTAGATTTAAATACACGAACAAATTTTTGATATATCAACTAGAAACTAGAATCGGAGATCTTAAAAGAAAGGACATCGTTTGCCAATGTTGCAACAAACCTAAATAAATCTATCTTTAGCAAAGTGAATTATATAAAATGGAAGTTTTTCCTTACTGTATTTAAAAATTTTTTTCCCACAAAACGTAGTTCAATATTCTAAATACGGACTTGCTAAGTAAAAAAAAGGTCGGTCGTTGCGCCTTAATTTAAATTGGTTTGTCCATGTTTTAACGCATTCGTCAAGAGGTTCGTAAATAGCAAAGACTTTAAAAAAAGCAGTTGACAATTGTACAATGTAAAATTTGGAAAAATCTTGATTGAACTCTTTGGAAAGCTTTGACGGCAAGAGAATTTGTGTGTTACTTAACCATTCGTCCTTAATTCGCAATGTTGTTAGTCTCGCTCGAACAACTCCCTCGAGTCTCTTGTGTTCGATCACCAACTAGTTCAGCTCTATCCTGACCAAGAAGCTTTGAAGCATCCGAGTTTGACTGAAGATTCAACGGAGGTGGTGAATTGACAAGCTCTGATGCTACGGAAGGCGAGTTGCTGACGCGAGTGTCGGTTATGTGTCTGAGATAGTCTAGAATATCTTTCGGTTCTTCCTCACCCGAATGTCTCTTAAAAAGCGCCCTGGTAACATGAACCAACTCGTTGCGCAGTTTCCTATTGAAAAGCGTGTAAATAAAAGGGTCTAGAAGAACTGCGAGGTAGAATAACCAGCTAAATGTCAGCTCAATCGAAGAAGAAAAATAATGGCCTCCGTGAATTCCGTTCATGACGTTTACAACGGATAGAGGTCCCCGAGAGACAAGAAATGTTCCAATAATTGCAACAAGAGAAATATGCGCCTTTAAACTGCACGAGGCGTTACTCCGTGCTACTGTTGTATATTGCCCGTCTTTAAGGACTTGTATACGTACATTTCCTGGTCGTATTTGGCGGGCGCTTTTCCTACCCTCTTTGAAACTCTTGTAATGCATTAAAATGATAGTACCGGCCGGCACTATAAACCCGACTGTGGCTAACAAGAAATAATATATCAGGTAGTTTCCGTGAAGGTCCCAGCCAAGGGTACAGCGTTGCCTCGCCGGTATAAAACTGTATTTCAAGCTGCCAATACCAAGTAACGGGAAAACAGACAAAAATGCGGCTTGGAGGAAAATGATGAGTGTTATGAGGGCGATGTGTTGGCTTGTAATACTACCTGCGTGGCTGATAGGACTGGCGACGGAATAAAACCGATCTACGGCTATCACAGAGGTTAATGCGGCGGAGGACAGACAAAGCATGTTGGCAAAATAACCCTGAACAAGACAGAAGGTGTCTCCGTATGGCCATGAGTCCTTAGCCAAGGCAGCGATGGAGAAGGGAACGACCAGTACTGATGTTAAAAGTTCACTCAAAGCAAGTGCGGCCACAAGTAGATTGCTCACTGTTCTTAGGGAAGGCTTTCTCATAACCATTACTAGCACACAGCTATTGCTTAAGACTGCTATTGCGTCCAAAATCGAAAACATAATTGGCGCAACCATGTTCCGTGCACGACAGTAACTCAGCGTATTTGGGTTTTTTTTGTTGTTGCGAGGGTAAAAAAACGAACGCTCGTTAGGAACTCATTTTCCCCCCAAAACGCTTTTTGCTCGCGAAAGAATTGGTCTTGATCTAAACTTTTAAAAATGGAGGCGAAGTTCTATGTTCGAGCAAAACTAGCAAACCATTACAACAAGACAAATCTGAACTCACCGTCCAGCCGACTTTCAAATCTGAATTTGAATTTTTAAAGCAACTAGCAAATGTCAAACGAAATTTATGCAGCCAAAGCGGTATACGCACGCGCAGTTTGTTCATACTGTAAGCCCTTTCCCCGAATAGCACAGAAATAAATACGGAAATGACAAAACCTTTTTTTATTTAAATAGGTGGAATATCTAAGTACACGGAATGATAATATCTAGCAATTCCTAAGGAAAAACTAGGAAATTAAAACTTCATTTGAAAAGCATAAGCAACCGGTTTGGTGTTGTATTAGTAAACAAATGTTCGTTGCGAAAACACGAGTTCGTGCTTAGTTTTGAAGATCTTTCGTATTTCATACTGCATCAAACTATTGTTCTTTCTCTAAAGCAGCTGCTCAATTTTAGTAATTTGTTTTGTGTTTCTGTTCAAATTAATACCTTTTAAACAGCTGTTGGGGTGAATATACGTCACAGCCAACAAACAAGAAATGGTGGAAATAATTCAGGCAAACGAAGCGGCCAAACTCTGCCAAGTTAAGTTGAATTACCGAGTCGTCTTCTGGTCAGCTTAAAGCTAATGGTTGAGTAGGGAATATTGTGAGACCTACGGTTAAACAATAAAAACGTTTAAGTAAGTGATTTTGGATAATCTTTCTTTTTTTCATTCGTTCCATTTGAGACAAACCATTCGGTAAATCCATAACATTTTAACTGATTTACAATGTATTGGTTTGCATGAAATACCTTGGCCATTTATCTATGTTGCTAAAGCGACAAAAAATTTAGTGACAATTGAAGTGTTTAATCAGACAGTTAAAGCCAATTTACACTTACCGACTCATTGAATTCTGCCTTTCAAATCTAACATGTATTGAAACGACAAATTTTCTGGTAAACTTGCGCAAGTGGGCGTCTACTTTTTTCAAGTACTTTCAATGCAATTCATCCATTTATTTTTGCAGCTTTGCTCTTCCTGGAGGAAGTAGAAAAAAGAACATACATGATAAATTTTATGATTTATTTGTCATTTTTACAAGAATTGCGAGTTTGAATAGAATCAATGATCTTCAACAGAAACTTTAATAAGTCTATTGGTTTACCCCAAAAGCTATAACCCGGGCAGCTTATGTTAAAGTGAATATCCCTAAGTAATGTTATCATTATTTTTAATGTATTAGCAATATTGCAAAATTTCCAAAACATTTCTCAAAAACTAATGTAGATACATAAGTTGATTTTCTGCCCTGATTTTTTACAGAGAAATGTATGGGGAAAACATGGAAACGAGGCTAGACTGGCTTCGATGCCCGTCCGGCCATCATACTTAACTTTCAAATTCCGGCCAACCATTATGAAATTTTATAGCTATACTAATATTTTAATGTGCTGAAAAGACGAAATTGTGAATTCGTTTTCCCGATAAACTGAACATATTTTCGATTCAGCTAAATACTATTCTAGACTTATCCCGGTTTATGAGGTATACGTATGTGGTTCCAAAGCACAATAATTGCCGACATTAAGGTTGATCTATAACCGTTGAACATTCAAACCATATTATAAACATTTTGATTCAAAAAATCTTTCCAGATTAAATCATGAATTGCCTGAATTTAAAGTGTTTTGTTTCATTTTGTTCAAGGTCTTATTTTTGGACTTCTGTTTTACGTATACGACATGACACCTTCCCACGGAAACACGTACATAAAGGCAGGGTTTTGAAAACGGACAATTAAATCTTAAGTAATTTTTCTTGGGCCTTTCAGGTTTGAGTAACAAGCATTAATTTGACTGATTAGTTTTGTTTTCATGTGTACAAGCTCATCATTAATCCTTGATAGGTTTTCAAATTTCAAAGTGATAATGTTTAGAACTTTCATAAATTATATCATTTACCCAAGCTCGTAATTTGTGGCAGCTGGTTTGCCACCCCGTTAATACTAGACAAAACAACTGAAATAAGGTTGATTGAAATCTTCAAAAATCTTTTAGTGCAAAAAATAAGTTAAGTTCGGGATGTGAAGAAACGGTTTTTACGAGTTTGGTTTGGAGTTTGATTCATGCACTTTCTCCGACTAGTCATAAACAGCCTTCCCACAAAGTGCGTATACGATGTTTTTGTAAGTACTAGCATTTCCGTTACTATGTCAGCCCCCAAAGCTCTTAATTGTTTTCATTTCTTGTTTTTTTGCTGACAAATGTATGACGTAGAGTTACGCATTTCGTAGTTCGACACCTAAAAAGTAAACATGTTAACCACATATTTGCAAAGAATTATCACGAACCCGTCCCCCGCGCGCGTCTTAGAAAGAAAACAAATTTGACATTAAACATACTTGCTAAAATTTTTTAAAATGTAGTTTTATTTCCAAACCTTATATTGAAGGTACTAGGAAAGTTTTTAATTTTTCTATTATACGCTCAAGAAATACGAACAGCTTGTACAGTAACAATTATTCAGTCTCTTAATTATCGTATCGAATATGTAGGCAACATAAAGATATCTTTGTTTTTGTCTTTTAACGGGAGAACATGCTGATATCGATAACTTTAGAAATATATCGAAGAAATTAATAATTAGTAACAAAACAGCACTGTTTCCTGTTTTGTGGGTGTTAGAAATATGATATGAAACTATTTGTCCGTCCTATGACGTATAATGTTCTGACTTCTCCTGTTTCATATACTGCGCCTTACATGCAATGTACACTGAAAAAATACCTCAAATTGGAGCCTGGAGACGCTGTTTCTAGATAGTCAGAAGTATGCTGTTTCGCCGGTGTACATACTTGGACTCTCAGTCAAGTATTCTGTAACACCACTTCATGACGGGGTTGGTAATGAGACATGACGCGTGTCCATCTTTCCTTCAACACGAACGACCCTTGGTGCTTCTCGCCATTCTTGAAAGTCAATTTTTAAAGTATTCTCTTTTGTCTGCTGAAGACAAACTCGCCGTGTATGCAACAGCAACTACCAAGGATACCATTTTTGTATTTAACCTAACGGCTCTAGATAGTTTATCCACATTTGTTTATATACGGTGGTTGCTAAGGCTTTCAGGAATGTTTACATCATGCCACTTCAGGGATTTTTTTGCCGTAATGGATGCATGCACACGCATCAAAGTTCATCATTAATTTTGTTTCATTTTACATAGCTACAATGTTTGTGACTACTACATCCATAGACGGTAGCCACTATGTCATCGTCCTGATAAGTGCCCAACACAACAGGAAGCCTAGACAAGTATCAAATACCACAGGAAGACCGAGAAATTTGGGAATACTCTTGACATCAATCAACAACCAGTCGATGTACTACCTAACAACCTTTTAATTTTAGTGTTCTAATAATGTCTTGATAATGTTCAGGATCTAGATGCTTTTGTTGCAACCTACTAAAAATTAGCCTGCAACTCTGGCTCAAAATTCGAACGCAAAAACAAAACATTCTCAATTAGATTCACATGGTTTTCCTTAAAAGTATCGAATTACTGCGAGTTTGTTCACCTTCAACGTCTACTTGCAGTAACCACAGACACTTCGAAAATACCCTTTATTTTTGTTGCTGTCATCTTGTCGGAAGAATTGGCTACTAAAGAAATATGTTTAATATGTATCTTTTGTTGAACAAAACCCTTCGGCAAAAGTTCATAAGAATAAAAGTTATTCATTTTTTCGGCAATCAAATTAACTCGGCTTTTGCACAAGCTCTTCAAGACCTGTCTCTTTTGTGATACTAACTTTAGACCAAATTTGATTCACGTGAAGTGTTTAGCTATTTAGGCTTCGGTTAACTTTACCGGATCATTTTGACCACACCAAAGGTTGCAGCTGTCTGCGAGTTGAAAAGCCGCGCCCTGATGGGCCGTGAAATTTGCACCTTTCCAGACAATATTCAGTTTGAGAAAAAGGTTGTTGTGAATTCTCTATTTCTAAATTAGGGCTTATCTCAACAAATTAGCTTTGGCTCAAATAAATTCTTATAGGATCATTTTTTTTTGCAACGCGCAAAAGCTTCATACTGAGCTGCCAAAAAAGGGGTTTACTAGCCAACGTATTATCTAGAGCTACGTTTTCAAGTGTCCCACTTGAAAAATATGAATAATTATTAAATTTTCAATCTCGAATACTGCGATTCGCGCGTTCTTATTGGTTCATTCAATCTCGGTTATCTGCTATATTCGGAGTTCACCAAATATGGAAACTGACTGTAGTGTTTGCAAAGCCAAAAAATAAGTTTTGAATAAAATTTAGCTGTTATTTTTGACTATGGAAGAGTTTAGAAAACTAATTAAATTCAATAAAACTATTGTTCCATTCGCGCTTGTTGGATATGAGATGATTTATAGCCAACTCGGCGCTAAGCGCCTCGTCGGCTATTTACCATCTAATATCAGACGCGCGCTCTTGGAATAATTGTTAAATAACCACAGTTATCGGATTCGGTTCCTGCATAGTTATGCAATAGCAGCTTTCGGCTTAAGCTTATCATACAATACTTGGTTGCGTTCAGCCTCTAGTTATGAGGACCGACGATGAAATAGTTTCGTCTGGTTGACCAGCGACGTCGTAATCAATCGCTAATACATACCCAAACAGGGACATCTGAGCTCTGCTATGCGCACATTAACTATCTTTGGTGTTTGTATCATATCAAAATTACGTAAACAAGAACAACAACCACTTATACAGAATCTTGATTTTTAATGCTGCATTGTGCTAACTGCTCACGGATACAATACTGACATGCTTGCGTTAGCTAAGTTATGAACCGTTCCAAAAATCATCTTACTTTTGCCAAAATTGGCGAGTATAAAAGTGTCAACGACATGCCCCATGATTAATCTAGTACATGCATGTAACAAGTGCTGTTATGTTGCGAGAAATCGCGAAAGTTTGCGAAATTTCGTTTGAAACGAAAACTCGTTCGAAATCTCGTGATCCTTTTGTCTTTTTCTCGGCGAGATTTCGGAGTGAAGTTGCGAAAAAGCCCCGAGATTTCGCAGTGCGAAACGAAATCTCGTTTTAAAGGAAACGAAATCTCGCTTTCACGGAGCGATATTTCGCAGTCGCGAGAAAGATTCTCGCAGCCGTATGTACACTACTAATTGGGAAGGAAACGGACCTTTTACCTTTTGAGTTGCTTTACTTGAACTAGAGGGCAAAAGATTTTACTTTTTTGAAACAATAAAACAAAGTTATAAAGCTTTAGGTTCTCTTTGGTTATGATAACCGACACCGATCACCAAAGCAGAAATCTAGCAAAAGCTGTGTTCTATGGCTACCGTACACGCTATCTATCAGGTGATAGAAAATGATTATGAGATCCAATACAACGTCTGCACTTGCCGATTTTCAGCAATTTAGAAAGCCGTTTTGAAGTTTCTAACTGACAAACAAGTTCCAAAAAATAGAAGGCAGCAAACAAAAGGGTATAGAATTTTTCGGTGAGAAAAAATCTCATATGAAGCGTCAACTTAATACATTTTGCTCGACAGGCTGCCATGCATATCTACACGCAAAAAAGGTTTATTATCAACAACAATTGTTTGAAAAAATTAAAACCTCAATTTACTAAAAATTATTGCAACTCTGTTGTTTATTCTAGAGGTTTTTACTCAAACAACTAAAATTCTTGCTCTTAGCTTTTTTTGGCAAAAAATAGAAACTGCGAAATTGCGAGCTCGTCACTTGAGTTGTTAAATGGCAATAAGCGAACTACGTATACTGATAAGACAAGAACAACTCTATACCGTATAGGTCATTAGCCATGAAAGAAAAAAATTGCGTTTGCTTCACAAGCCCTGCAGGTTTCTTGTCATTTGCCGTCTCCATGCTAGAATTGTTGAACTTGAATACCGACTGCGCTTCTAAGCTACGCTCACAGCCCGCCCAGTATCACTTGCTTTCAGACCGGCCTGCTTCATTTCGATTTGGTCTTCTGGTGAGTCAGGTGCACATTCATTAGCAAATGCCATTGTTTTCAAGGTTTGCTTTTTTGGTGCAGGTTTCTTTCGGCATCGCCTCACAAGCTTTACTATCACAAAGCCGAGAAGAACTAATAGTATTACGCCTCCAACACTTGCACAAGTGATAATGAAATAATTGTTGGTCCAGCCTTCTTTCCTCTTTCCTGACGATCCTGCAACTGATTGAGTTGTCTCGGCAGAGTTGTCTTGAGTTGTCGAGGTTGTACTGTCTTCAGCTGTCGAGGTTGTCTTGTCTTGAGTTGTCGAAGTTGTCTTGCCTTCAGTTGTCGAAGTTGTCTTGCCTTCAGTTGTCGAGGTTGTCTTGTCTTTAAATGTCGAGGTTGATTTTTCTTGAGCTGTCGAGGTTGTCTTGCCTGGTTTGACGGTTGTGGGACTTTCTGCAGTTAAATTATAAATAGCATATCATTGATAATTTTGTTTTTCACAATACAAAAACACCCAAAAGCACAATAACAGGTTTGTGCGCCTTACAATGTTTTTCATGTGCATTTTCAAGCAGAAGCAAATGCGTATTTATGTATATTTATACAACACGATTTTTATGGTTTTCAGTTTCAGTTGTTTCACAATTTGTTTCACTACATTACAAATATATATTTTGAAAGTACCTAACAAAACTACTAATTAAAAACTTTATCATAAACTGTATTGGTTCAAAAAGGTAAAACACTTTACAAAACACAATGACGACTCATTTTCCTCGGCCTTCTTTTACACACACTGATTTTAATCTGAAGAAGGCCAATGCTTTGTTGTGTTCTTGAGCAGGACACTTTACCCAACTCGTTCCAGTAGATTAAGCTCTATAAATGGGGCCAACCTGCACTCCTACCCACTTAACACTACAGAAACAGAGTAAGGGCCTTCTCGAACCAATTGAGATGCCTACATATTGGGCGACTAAACAGGTTCGAGAAAGGACTGAAAATAAGTAACTTTGATTTTTTTATACCTACACTAAAAACGTTAATAAAAATATTAGAAATGAAGCCATTGGTTTTCGTGTTTGTATAACCTGATGGAAACTCTTCCGAGATTGGTAGAACACTTGATAGGATGATAACAACTTTGCTTCGTGTCGCGGTTTCCTACGCCGATCTTGTGTTCCCTTTGTCTCGCGCGCGATTATACCAAATTTTGTTTCTGAAACCATTCTATATTGCTTTAATTAGGTGGAAAAATCGAATTAAAGCCTAGGTAAACTAAATGACAAGACGAATATTTGTGTCTTTTATAAAGAAAGCAATTAGCTTACCTTTCGTGGTTGGCTTCTTTGTGGAAGGGTAAGTCGTGAACACTTCTACATCAATACTCCGAGAGCAAGAGGGAACACCGTGGTCACGTGCATTGATTGTTACTGTGTAACTACTTAGATTCAGCGTCTCGATTGTAGAAAGCAGCCCGGTACTTCCATCAATTGCAAACACGCCCTTTGGGTTACTATGATTTGCAATGCTGTATTCAATTACACCGTTTGAACCGCTATCTTGATCCCTGGCGGATATGTTTGAAATCACAACCCCTGGAGGGGTGTATAAAGACACGTTAAACGTGGTGTTTTGAAGGGGATCAAATATTGGGCAGTTTTCATTCTTGTCCAAAATGGAAACATGCACAAGAACGTTTGAGGACAACTGAGGAAGGCCATTGTCGAACGCTGTCACCTTTAACGTGTATACATGGAATGGTAGTGTCTCGTACGCCAGTTGCTTTGTAGTCATAATTTCTCCAGAAGAACTATCAATTGCAAACAGACCAGCGCCAACGGTGTTCGAAGTAAGAGAATACAGAACCTCTCCGTTTCGTCCGGTATCAGAATCGTTTGCATGAACTCGCAGAACAGAGAAACCTGTTGACACTTTTCCCTCTATTGAAACATTGTACGAAGACAGTTCAAACACAGGTCTGTTGAGATTGAGTTTTGCTTTTTGATCACACAATACACCGTCAAAACCAGGATAACACAAACACTTGTTAGGGGCGATGCAGGTGCCCTGCTTAGAACATTCATTGACTTTGGAACAATCAGGACTGCTACACGATGCATCGCTCCAAGACGGATCACACTGGCAGAGGTCGTAACCGACACATTTTCCTCGCCCTTTACAAGAATACGAAAAAGTGCAAATTGTGATTAAGGAGGAATTTCATAAGGTGTTTATCTATCTATCTATCTATCTATCTATCTATCTATCTATCTATCTATCTATCTATCTATCTATCTATCTATC
>JAOBAT010056379.1:0-27383 GCA_026413305.1 Hydrozoanthus tunicans | reverse complement strand
AACAACAATAATAATAATAATAATAATAATAATAACAATAATAATAATAATAGTAATAATAATAATAATAACAATAATAATAATAATAATAATAATAGTAATAATAATACTAATAATAATAATAACAATAATAATAATAATAATAATAATAATAATAAGTTGCACTTCCAGGTACTTAAACTTTGATTGCATTTTTTGTTTGAACAGCAATCAAGGTTTTCGGTTCGGGAGCATCGCTGCAGGTTTCAAGGCCTGAACAAGATGTCGAGAAGAACATTTTGCAAACAACGAAAGAACATGTAGACAAGGAAATGTTTGCAAGATTTGACAAGTATGTTGTTTGTTTGCACGTCTTTAAAGGAATCCTCCATTGTTCAACATTCTTGGCCTCAAATAAAACCTATAAAAAGTTTGTGTCCATATCAGCTGCTCAAATTTGACGATTCTTCATATAAATCTAACGAAAAGCAATTTGGTTTAACCATTTCTATGGTTTGAATTTCTCGCGCGCCGCCATTTTGAAATGTGACGTGTTTCGGTTGCAGTACCAGACCCCTACTCGTTCACTGATATTGTAATCATCGAGAGTAGGGACTGGCACTGCAACCAAAACACGTCACACTTCAAAATGGCGGCGCACGAGAAATAATCAAACTAAATTCCTTCGCGTCAACTATACGCACAGTATAATTAAATTTGAGCTGTTGATATGGAAATAGTGACAGAGACTTAATAAGAGTTAACAATATTATACAATGGATGATTACTTTAATTCTAGCAATGAAAGAAGATTAAGTGATATCTAAATTTTTTTCTATCAGAAAAATCTAAATCAGAACTGAGAAGTTACATCTTGAAACAACATGATTGACATTTTGCACGTAAAGACATAATGTATTATCATGGTTCCATGCAAACGGTCGTCGGACAAATGAATAAAATAAATCAAAATAATTACAAACAAAAAGACTAGTCAAGTTCCATCTGTAAACTCTTCTAATTTTTATAAGAATAACAATTTTTGTAAGAAATTTATGTTGAAAATCGGCCAAAACTACATGCTTAGAACCTATCCCAAGCTTAGGAATGGCGAGAACTTTATTTCGTTTCATAACGGCACAGAATTACCGACTCTGCACATAGTCGATATTGCAAAATTGTTTCCAGCTTGAGTAAAATACCTCAAAATTTAACTTACAAAAACAATTTACAAGACTAATTGTTTTCTCTTCCTGTCTATTTCTCTATCTACTTACTATGTACTTATGATTATCGGTTACGAACAGTTTAAGAACATCCCCAAAAATATTTAATAACTTTCAGTCTCGGTCTAAAAATTGTAAAATCTAAGCTAGCTAGCAAAACCCTTTCTTGAGCCTAAGTGGCTCATAGTGCCGACGCTTATCTTCTGTTTCTGTACATTGTTAAGCGGATGAGAGTCTGACTCCGCCTGGACAGGACACGAATCCATCACGGGTTAGCCCCCAGCAGAATTAGTACTCATACGAGTCGAACACGCTAACTGCCCGAATCGAAGACGTTCTTTAATAAAAGAGAGAGCATGCAGTATAAGATGTAGCACGGACACTTAGTGTTGCCGTGTTTAGAGTATCTTACTTGTTCACTGCTAGCTCACTTGTGAAAAATCTTCTCAAAGCTGGGCAATAAACGAAGTATCTTATCATTCAATTCGCCCCATGTAAGGGTTACCAGTAACGGGCATCAACAATTATCTTAGCTCTGACATCCAACATCCAGAGCATCAGAGCGATCGGGATCCGACATCCACTGACACGACTTCCAACATCCAGAGCATTAGAGCGAGCGGGATCTGACATCCACTGACACGACTTCCAACGTCCAGAGCATAAGAGCAAATTGGATCCGATCGAGACCCCACATCCACTGGCACGACTTCCAACATCCAGATCATAAGAGCGATCGAGATCCGACATCCACTGGCACAACATCCAACACCAAGAGCATCAGAGCGATCGAGATCTGACATCCACTGGCACAACTTCCAACACCCAGAGTATCAAAGAGACCGGAATCTGACATCCACTGGCAAGACATCCAGCATCCAGAACATCAGAGCGACCGGTATCCGACATCCACTGATCCACTGATCAATTAGTTCCTCAGAGCTTCCACACCCTTGCCATCAAGGCAAAAATTGGAAAGTCCTATTTAGGGGAATGGCAGATCGAGGTGAAACAAAAGACACTAAAAAGTAAACTTGTAGTGAAAAAATTGTTGAGCAGGCCTTTTCTATACGCTCCATGCCAGATTTTATCCATTATAGTTTCAGTCTGTTGCCTCTCTCTTTTACAATAACGCAAAAATTTTTTTTTTTCGGCAGAAATGTAACAGGTTACATTTCAAAGGTGCAGGCCAGGAAATGCCTTCTTGAAGTAATGGAGGAGGAAAACATTGAGGTACACTTCTTTTCAAATTTGCAATTAACGTTTATTTTCCTTGTCACGCAAACTCGCACTATAGAAATTGGCGCGGGGGAGGGGACTCCCTTGAAAAGTGACTTTGGATGCTCAACGGCCGGATTAGAAAACGACCTTAAGTTGCAGAAAATAGAAATTACATTCAAATATTACTTGGTGACAGAAAGTAGTTCTTAGAGTTGGAACGTCTCTTCTTCATGAAGTATAGAAATGACAAAAACTACCTGAGAAAAACATTTAATTACGTTTCGTTATAACAACATTCTACAAAGACCTCCCAAATTTATCCTAGTGTTCTTTTCTGTTTCTTTAGAAAGTTGAAGAGATTTATTCAGATGAAAATGGCTTCAGATATTTACAATTCTACGAGGACCTAAAGCAGGTAAATCAGTATTCAGTCATGATGTTTTACGAAGGACAGAGTAAACGGAGACAGTGTTTTAGATAACTCTTAAAAATCCGTTCCCATGTGATAAAACGCTTACGTAAAGAAGTGCGCTAGAACTGCGCCATTTTTTTCTTAGCCTCGAGCATACACTGTCTTGGCTTACCGGGCCTCGACAAACTAAAGAGGAGGATAGGGACTGCATATGACCGCAGTCTGTTGTCTGTTTTTTTTTATTCATAAATTTCTTGCCTCCCCCCTTTTTAATTCATTTTTGGGAACAATTAGAGTTGTCCTTCTTATTCTAGATGGACTACCTGACAACAAGCTCATTTGACGGAAGCTGGAGTCAGATTTGTCCTTCTCTTAGACTGGCTGCCTATCTATGAACCCAGTTTGTCAAAAAATACCTGGTCATCAAGGGTTCATTGACGTCTTGTCCTTCTTTTTTCGTCCAAAAAGGAATAGAAAGACGTTAAAGAACCCTTGATGGCCAGGTATTTTTGCACCTGTCAACAAGAACACAAAGTTTTCATTTTGCCAGTTTAGGAGAACTCCTAGCTAATATATTGATTCGCTTTGCCGGTTTGTTCAAATCCAGTCACTTTTCATTACCAAATATGTCGGGGAAAAGTACGATCAGAAAGGGTAAGGTTCCGAGAACGGGTACACCTCTTTCAATGAAAAAGGTCTTTTCAAGGTGAAAGGATTTGTAGTAGTTCAAAATCAAGCTGAAACGTTGAGTAAAGCAGCTTTTTCACTTCCCAGATATACACGCCGACACTCTCTGCTGTAAGTATAACAGCTATGTTACAGGTTAAAATTAGTTTCAGGGTAAATTTGTTTCATCCTAGGCCATATTTCTTAAACTAGCTAACGATAACTTTTTGAACGTATTCCTGAACCCTACTTAAACAACATTACTTGTAGGAAAATATAACTAAGATAGTGGCTAAGCTAACCAAAAACCTAACCCTAAACCAAAACCTAACCCAATCTAACTCTAAACCAAAATCCTCATCCTGATCCGAATGGCTAACCCGGAACCAAAACCCTAATCGATCCTAATCCTAAACCCTAACCCTAATCCTAAGCCCAACCCTTATCAATCCTAGACGGAAACCCTGACCAAAACCTTAATCCTAACCCAAAATCGATCCTAATCCTAAACCAAAACCCTAATCCAAAACCCTAATCCGAAACCAAAATCGATCCGATCCCAACCGTAAACCCCAACCTTTAACCCTAAAATACCACTCCCTAATCTAAACCAAAACCTTAATCCTAAACCTAAAACTTTATCCAAAACTAAAACATTAATCCTAAACCAAATTCCTCTTTCTAATCCGAAACCCTAATCCTAAACTCCAACCTTTATCCTAAACCAAAGTTTTTAATCCTAAACCAAAATCCTAATCCAAAACCCTATTCGAAGCCAAAGTCGATCCCAATCGTAAACCCCAACCTTTAACCCTAAAATACCACTCCCTAATCCAAACCAAAACCTTAATCCTAAACCTAAAACTTTATCCAAAACTAAAACATTAATCCTAAACCAAATTCCTCTTTCTAATCCGAAACCCTAATCCTAAACCCCAACCTTTATCCTAAACCAAAGTTTTTAATCCTAAACCAAAATCCTAATCCAAAACCCTAATCCGAAACCAAAGTCGATCCCAATCGTAAACCCCAACCTTTAAACCTAAAATACCACTCCCTAATCCAAAACTAAAACATCAATCCTAAACTAAAATCCTCTTTCTAATCCGAAACACTATAATCCTAAACCCCAACCTTGGTTCAGAAAGATCAATTTCGTTTAAAAAAACAAGACCTAGGTTACGAAATGAATTTAAATTTCACCTGTAACACATATTTTTAGTTGGCTTTATACAGTGTCTTGGAGCTTAAAAGACAAAGACCCAATTGACGACAGTCACACTAGTGTCACTCGAACAATCTCTAAATAATCCTGAATCACTCGTGTTATCTAAAGTTTGTAGTGTAAACGCACGAGAATTTAGGGAGTGAATACAGTTAGCCGAATAATCTGGGAATACTACGGGAGTACCCCGAGATAGCTCGTGATAGTGTAAATGGGGTTAAACGGTTATGCCGATTTTCTCATACAACACCTGTTTTGTCTTGTATCCACTGGCTGCCTTTCAAAATAACCCTCTTCTTCTGATGCCCCCCCCCTCCCTCTCTCTCTCTCTCCTTAACTGCTCTTGTCAATTTTATTTCGTTTGGAATGAAACTTGGTAGGCAATAAGTTTATATTATATATTTAAGTAATTTATGCAACTTACTAAAACATTATTTCCCCTAGTTAAGAAAGCTACTGACTCAGCAAAAATAAATGATGTCATAATACAAAACTCAACAAATATAAAAAGCTATTTTTTATTTGTGTTTGAAATCATTCGAAACCTGAACCAAGAAAAAAACGCACTTCTCCCTTCTGACGAGGAGGTTGTTGCAACCCCCCTCCCCCTAGCTTCTAATACAACCCCTCTAGATAAAGACTTTTACCACAGTTAAGTATCTTTTACTCTTAAAGGCGGGTAAATTGGATCCTTCAAAGGGCTAAATACAAAATCGTTAGAAGAAAAAAATATCAACACCCACCACCCTCCTCCTGAAGGAGAAAGAGAATTAATAATTGAATTTAAGTTAGCTATGATCACTGTTAAAGCACCACACACACTACCACCTGAGTATACATCAATTTAGTAAAATCACTCAGGTGATTATAGAGATTCGCACTGATTTCTAGTGAAGCAAGAACTGTACCGTTTATTCAAACTAGAATTGAAATGAAAGTTCTTCTAGCACAGCTTTGTATTGGCAAATTCCCTCAAAACTTTTGTTCTCAATAGGCGATTGCGGGCCAGGTCACGTGTCCCTTTGACTGTTCAACCTAACCGAAGGTTAAGTTTTTAATATAACCTACTTTTTCGCTGCCAAACAGAGAAATGACAAATTTTTTCCATGGAATATCTTACAAAAGAAGAAAAGAAAGTCCTGCTTGAAATTGGGTTAATCCAGCGTTAAAGTTAACCAGACTATTAGTAAAAAAACGCACCAGGTCACAAGGCTTCTTGACCAGAAATTAATGCGAAAGAGGACAAGCTGATTAAACTGTGCGTGTGCCAAAAAATAAAGAATCTTTATGTCTCTTTAAGAAAATGAAACAATTTGAGCTTATTGCCTATAAAGTTATATCAAACACTTGAAAAAGATTCTACAGAAATTGATAGAGCTTAATTAAGATAAACTACTTACGTTTCTTCTGGTGTAGGGCTTAAGAAAAAGAACATCTTCCTTGCGAGTAAGGGTATGCTCTATTCAAGAGGAAAGTCCTTATCTACCAACGTACGAAGAATCTGATTCCCCGAAAGAAAAACCTTTTTTCGTAGAGGTTGACGAGATGAAGAAACTGCCTGGAGCATTTGATAACCCAGCAAAGATCACAAGACGTCCATACAAAAGGTTTACGATTTCATACGAGATTTTCACTTGGTTTGTATTCCTAGTAAGCACTGCTTTGTGTCTTCTGGATCACTTTGTCCGAAATGGTGACATTGTGTTCGGCAGGTCCGGCAAGCATCCGAGTCGTCTTTTGAGAACCAACAATTTTGGAGCGACACTCACCAACATCGTCTGGGCAGTAACAGCAAGAATAATCGTTACTTCACAGAACATGATGTTCTACACAACACTTTGGTGTTTTCCCAACATCCTCAGCGAGATTGCTCCGAGATGGATGACCGTAAACGGTATCCGGGATACCCACCTGAAGATGCATCGACTGATTGGAATATTCCTGATCGCGATCCCCTCAGTTGCTCATGTTCTGGTTATTTTCGTCCCACCTCTCATCGATGGTACTCCACTGAAGTACTACCCTCCAAGTACGTTCAACTACAGCAAGTCCCCGGACCACCTCAACTGGTCAACGTGGTGGGACCCAGCTGCAGTGTCCAACTGGTCCTTTAATGATCACAAAGGAGTTCATCTAACGATAGACGAAATTTACCGCCTGGTTCTCATGATAGTGTTGTTTTGTTTTCTGTTTCCATTAAGCCGATCAGAGTATCTTAATAACCGAAGCTATTCCACTGCCATAACCCTCCATGCCTTTGCTGGTGTTTGGTATGCAATCGATAACATTCGCAAGATTACGCACAGTCTTGCCCATTTATTCAACCTACCCATGTTGATCCTTTGGTGTTTAGACAGGCTGCTGAGCATTGCGCTTTACCGAAGGAGTAAGGGTCACGTTGTTGATAAGAAAGTAATTGACACTAGTAAATACACAATCATCTTCATGAAGGTAGATGCAAAGTCCAAATTAGGGGTTGGTGACATCTACTACCTTTACCACAATCACAAAGTGTTTGGCGATATTGTCCCACAAAGAGCTCATCCTTTCACATCATTTAGTAATCACGGAGAAAAAGGCTCGAGCTGGGATATCGGCTTTGTAATGACGGTGATGGAAGACCACGAGCAGTGGACACTACCTTGGACGCGATGGGTTGGGGGAGTAGAACAAGTGCGCCCATTCCAAATTTGGGGACCCTATCGTTCCTCCGTTTGGCAGTTACATGAACAGCTGGTGCATCCGACGAGTTCAGCATCCTCTGGTCATTTTTTGTTGCTTGCAAGCGGATCTGGGATTGGTTATCTTCTTGATGTTCTCGGCATTCTGGCTCACAAGGCTAAAAAGAGTGAGTACTGCCAAGGTAAAGCCAAACCAACAGTCAAGATTCATTACTCTGTGCGATCCGGGGCGATTTACTTTTTCTTCAGGAGCTATATAGTTGAGCTGCTGAAGAAAATAAGAGAGAAAAACACTGCGTTTGTCACATTTAACTGCTACGTTACAGCAGAGGAAAAAAGAAATGAATCGAAATCCAACAACAATTACCTGGACGAGCAGGAAAGTCAAATCAACCTCTTTTTTCACCGATTCGACTTTGAAAAGGTCTTGAGAAACGCCGACAAGAACTCCTTCGTTTCCTTTGTTGGAAGGCCAAGCTTTGCAGACAGAATTGATGAAGTTTGCAAAAAGAATGGCTTGATGCTCGTAAAAGATTATACAAATGGACAAAGAGGCAACGGAGACAGGTACTTGATAAAAAGATATTTAAAGCTTAGTTTTTGGGTGGTGCTAGCTGTCGTCGTATCGTGTCTTGCCGTGCACTTGTTCATTGATTTGCGAGAAATAAAAAAATTGGTCCAGATCCAAGCAAAAAGTTAGGATCTTCCTTAACAAAATCAAAACAATCCCTTTTTCAAATTTTGAATCTTTTTAACGCAGTGTCAAGGAACGTTTTGCAATTAATTAAAACCTATAGTCGACGGACTGAGCTCTACGCTCAACAGAGTTTCAAATGCCGATAATTTAAGGCAATATGCTTTTCCCTTTCGCCTTAAAGGAAACGTTTTGTAAATGACGGATCATAATTTACCAATTTAGCTTGTAGACGTCTTACGATAAACTTTGTTGAAGCAATTCTGTAAATTGTAAGCAGCTAATATCAATTTACGATGCCTACGGATGAATGAGGCAGGCTGCAAAGGTTGAAGAAACCTGGGCGTGTGAAAATCCTAAGGAACTTGAAAATTTAACACCTTAGAGGGGTGATTTCCAGCGTTAACGGATGCTACAGCGTGACCAATTTCGCGAGTTCTGCGAGGGAACTGGGAAACTTCGTATAGTCTCAAGAACAAAAATTCGACGGTTGGAACTAAAGAATTAGGCAAAATTCACGTTTTAAAAACATTTTATTACATTGAGCTTTCAAAAACAAAAGAATAATCAGAGTTGGACAAATAAAGGCGTGTGATTGGAAAGTTTGAGCGTGCAAAAATGAACTGAGGTGAGTAACACACGCTTTGGTATTGAATGTGTGATTAGCTTCTTCACTTTGCAAACGTGTGTTAGTTATTCATTAGCCGTTGTATTACTCCAGTGTGAAATTTTGAATAAAAAAATGTAGACTCTGAGAAACAGCTAGTTTGTTTTTTTTGTTGAATTTATTACTTGATCGACAGTGTGGGACAAAGGTGTCTTTGAAGGTGATTGGATTTGAAAAAATAATTGTATTACGTCAGCTATAAATAATCCACATGTCGTTAGATGGAAAAGTTTGAACAAGTTTACCCCTCAAGTTAATGTCGCCCATAAACAGTGCAAACACAAAAACCTCAATATAATTTCAGCTTCCTGAAAGCTTTTAAACCCGATAGAGTCCGTGTAATGTAGTAGGAAAATCGAGGAACTGTGGTTATTCTTATCTAGCCTGTGAACAGGCTCTTCGACGAAACTAGTTTGGAAGGGGAAACTAGTTTCGTCGAGGAGCCTGTTAACAGGCTAATTCTTATCTCGCCAGACGCAACGTCCGGTCGTCTGACATGTATTGTTTAGTAGTTCACAAACAAATATCGGCGAGTGTGACGATGTGGACACCGACAGTGAAAGAGACTCTGCCTTTGGACCGATAGAATTGATCTCTAAAGAGCAGCTCTCTAGAGAAATGAGATTTGTTCAATTTTTCTGATTGGAGTCCGTAGTGGAATAAACTTAAAAACGGTCGAAACTTTTTGAGAACATTTTTGGCATCTCAAAAGATCTAGACCTTCCCAGTTGTCCAATTCCGGCCATGAGAAGGCAGAAAACTTCATTTTAATGAACCGATTTTTAGATCTTCCCGGAGGCGTGCCTCCCGGAGCCTCCTTGAAGTTTTTTCTATCCGCCAGCTGAAGTAACCACAGCATCCGCTAATTTTAATTCAAAGTGCTTGCGAAAACTCTGGATACTTGGATGTTTGTGTGACGTCAGTGTAATAGACTAAGTGGCAACCTCGTTCCCAGTGCGCCTTTCCCTCCGTTTGTGGAAGGGTACAAATGCTTAGCTCGCTAATCTCCATTCTCCCACCCATGGGCCTCTGTCGAGGTTATATGATATTTCAAGATTTTCCTGACTAAAGAACAAACAAACAAAGTGTTTACAGCCCCCCAAAAGCTCAGTACTGGTCTCCATTCTCTTGCCCAGAGCCTGTCTTTGTTAGACATCGAGGCCTGGGAACGAATTTCTGACTGATGGAGCGAATAGTTCAAAGTTAAGCCATAACAAATTTCAGCGATTTTAAACACATTATACTGAGTAGAGAACCAAACCCGTGAAGAAACACCTCAATTCAAGATAAACACGCAAGGTTGGTTTACACATTTCTTGATTATACAAACTCACGTATGCTCAACGGAACTATATATTAAAATTTTCATTGATACTTTTTACAAAACATAGGAGCGAGACAATGCAACTATTCAAATCAGCTTGACACTTTAGAAAAACAAGTATCCATATATCTTTGACAGTACCATATCAAAGTTTTAAGAATTTATTTTTTTTTGCTTATCTAAAACAATTCAGATTCTTACATGGAGTTCTTATTTCATCTATGCCACTGAATAAAACTACAATTCTTAAAACGAGATCTAACTAGATAAATATATCGGTTCGACGGAAATTTCCTTTAGTTTACTCAAAACTCATAGAGCGATACAAACTTTTAACCACTTACTAAGCCCACAAACTTTATACAATTACTGCCATAGCTTGTTTCACGCGCCAAATAAACTCAAAAATTTAAATAAACTAGCAGACTTTCCTCTTTGGAGTTTTGCCAGAACCGACTTTGAACACTGCGAAAAGCAATTTGAACGAGAAGGGGATATAGGGGAGGCTGGGAAAAGGCGAAGATGTAAGTCTGGTCATTGTGTCTAGCCGTTTAACTATTCACAGAGACAAGAAATTGCAGCCTTTATCTGTCTGCTTCGTTAGAGCTTTAACGGTTTTCTCAGTTTTGTAAACGAGGCTTAAAGCAGATTGCTCTCTCTTTTTAATGAAATAGTGCGAGCTTTTTGAGACTCACACTTCGGGTTAGTTCGATTGTGAACTGCAAAAAATTAACAAAAAATGCATTTTGCTATTAAGAAGTATAGAAAGACACAACAGACTATATTCTCCGTCGTTATTCATTTACAGGCAGGAAAACTCGCCATACTCACAACACATGGGCAACGTGCGTAGCGATTTAAAAGTAAATTGCCTCTTCCTTGGATGGATCACAGATGGCCCAGACCAGAATCAGTGTAGGCTTACAAATAAAGTATTTGTATGGAATCACGAGCGAAATAAAATCTCAATAAAATTTTAATAACTTTGGTCTTATGTTGTTTTTGGTAGGTCTGTTGATCCTTCCTAGATGTTTTTACGGGTCTTTTTGGTTTCTAAACAATTTTGGTGCGCACCAAAATAGTTTAGAAACCAAAAAAAAAAAAAAAAAAAAAACTGGAAGGATTAATTTTAATTTTACTACGCTCATGATTCCCTGCAAATAAATACTGTATTTGTAAGCCCACACTGATTATTTCATTGGGCCGCCTGTGGATGAACCACAGATAAAAACAGAACAACATATCATCCAGTTATTTTATACGAGACATACTCCATTTCAAAACTAGAAACTTAAAATACTCATCATAAAGTAGAGTGTGTGGAGCTAATACTTTTTTTATAAAACAATATATCTCTGTACGCTATCCCTCTAAAGCTGTCTGCCCGCGCATAACGTACATTTCTAAAAACACTCCTTAAACCCCACTGACACTTCTAAAACATCGGCTACGCAAACATAAATTTGACAAGGATAAATTTGATATCGCCTCATGGTCAAGTGATTGATTTTACTGTCTCGCGGCAGATTTCAAATAGGTGAACTCGCAAAAATTTGAAAGAGATTTTAACCAACAGGAAGAGAAAACACATTTCTAAACTGTCAGCCCAATATCACAATTACTTTGCCGTGTTAGCCAGAACAAGTTACTCACAATTTATCAGGGTGTTTTGAACACCATTCCTTTGTCAGAGGAGAGGAAATGGTGAACAGAAATGAAATTGAGCTGACGAAGGGCTAGTACTCAATTAAAAGCTCTGACTTTTTACTAAAATTCAGTTGTTTTAAGAAAAAAAGGTAAAGTGGTGCCCTTCATATAGAGCCTTTACCATATGGAGATACTTAGCGGATCGAAAGCATACACGCTTTTTTTTATAAGAACAACGAAGCTCAGATTGGCCAAAATTTAAGAACAAGTTAAGAACGAGCTGAGGCTCGGGGCTCGATAGCTATTTTGAAGCTTTACCGAGCTTCGACATTTAACTTATAGCAATACGGAAATGATTTTTAATCAGTCATTTCTTCAAGTTATTCGCAGTACACGTATATATACTTGCCGCGAAGTTAATCCTTACAATTTGTTTTCCAATACATGTATTGCAAAACAGTAGGCTAAGTTTTCATTCGATTGAAAAATAGAAATAAGAACAGTTTGAGGCTCAAATCGCTGAAAAGTTAAAACAATGAGCCTGGGAAAAATTTACTGGTTCTTATAAGAAAAAAAGCGTGTATACAGGTGCCTCTGGAAGCGGCTTCAAAGCAGTCATTTTACCAACCCTGGAAGGATGGAAAGCTGAGTGAACTTAAACATAAAAGAAAGTCACCAAAAGATTCAACCCTCGACCCAGCCGGGGATCGAACCGGGGACCTCAGGATTGGGAGGCAGAGATCTTACCACTGCGCCAATCCCTCCGCTCTAATAACTCAACTCAGCTGTACTTGCTTTGAAGAAGCTTGACAGATCGTTCAAATACTGTAGCCGATATTTAAAGTAGTGTAGCAAATGAGGTTTTAATAAGAAACACGTAGATATCTACTGCACTCCGGCTGTGGCTATTTTCCGTTTAAAATGTCCAAACGAAGCCATCCTGAACGAAGTGTCATACTGAGAGCCTGTCCGTGATCTTTGTACAGAGTCCACAACTGTCTCTCCATTGTATCTTTCCTTGTTGGGTTTGTTCTCGAACAAGGCCGCTCGGTTTTGATTCTGATCTTTGTTTCTCTTTACCCAGTGACCATAAATATTAAATGCACACCCATCGATAAGTTTTCGAACTGGTTTGACACCATAAGGTTGTCTAAGAACTGTCTCAAATGCAACAGGTCTGAATTTGCCAGCAAGTAAATTGTGGAATTCGCTCACAGCTATCAGTGCATAGGCAGCCCCCTAAAGCAAAAAAAAAACACAAAATGAGGAGGAAACACATACAATGAGGACAAAACGCTAACAAATATTTTAAATCAGGTTCAAGTAAGAATTATCTTAAGTTTTCATTTTTTTTGCTTTTTGTTGTCTCTTTTTGTTTCGCTCATACGCTTAAGGGCCAGAAGATGTCACTTAAGGTGAGTGGAGAATCGGTGGTTCACCGGAAAAGAAAGAGAGAGTTGGGGAACCGCTCAACTTTTAATAATACAATAAACCTTAATCGTACAAGCAACACAAAAAGAAACAACAATTGAGTTAACAAAGCTTTAATTTTTTACCTTTGCTCAAAATAAAGAAATAAAAATCTCGAAAGCGTATACTAATTTTATAATTTGTAAGGACGATTCACTCGATGAACTAACATTCAGCTTGGACTGCCTGTGGCGAAAATTAACTTTTAAGGCAAATATCGATCGTTATGGACGTCAATCCAATTTTAACAAAAACCGTTTTTTCCTCCCCCTAACCCTTATTCCCTGCAGCAGAGTGAATAAAAGATTTTGAAATTACTTGTATTCTAAAACTGTAGCGCTCACCTTAAATTTCCATCTGGCACAGAACGGTTTGTCCCTTGAGATCTGACACAAGAGAAGAGAAGTTTCTTAAAATAAAATTATGTTAAGAAAAATCCAGTTTAGGTACTTTGGGTATGGACTTTTTGCCAAGGTAAAAGAGTCAATATAGATTGAGGAAACAGAACAGCCTTTGTTCCAGAACTAACATGGAGCGCCAAAAAAGACATTTTGTAAATAGACTCTATTTCACTAATAATTCAGTTACTTGATTTCTTACTTTTTTATTTGGTTATAACATTAATTTTGGTTCATCAACATTAAAACACACACTTTTTAAAATTAGCACCTTTAAAAAGTCTCAATAATATTTGTAGTGTACACCAGTTACAAAATGGTTCGCCCTTGAACAGATTATTTCAGAAGTGTACCTATGACAATAGTAGTGGCTGGAAATGGGGACATAAACAAGACGTTTTGAAAGAAGATCAATAAATTTTCAGAGTTTTGAGGCTAAAAACCGAAACTACCCAGAGATATGTAACATATTTCATTTACCTCTGAAATTTCATTGTTTTATCAACATAAGTAGTTTCTCTTTGGACAAGTTGGGAGAATGGAGTTCTGGATTACTACGAAATTTGTTAATTCGTTAGTCTGGGAGCAGAATGTCATACCATTTCAATTCTAGAGACCTCTTAAAAGCACCAGATTTCGGTACTTCCATGGAGGCCAACTGGAAATCAACTATCAGTAGTTGTTACGTACATGCACATGTCTCGTGCTGATCGTCACAAAGGTGAAAAGCGTCTTGGCAGGAACCAACAATGCATGAGGTATGCAAGTACACGTCAACTACTGACAATTTAATTTCCCGTTGGCCTCCATGATAACACAGACGTCTGGTGCTTAAGGTCTCAACTGATGTGAGATTGAAGCTCTACTAACTCACCTGACACCTTTCAAGCCAGTTATGTTGGAGTGCGCCACCTGCTGTTAGCCTTTGCTTTGGATTTACAACCAACAGTTTAGAAATCTACAGAAGGAAAATCATAAGGAGGTAAAACACATGTTCAACTATATATTACATGGCCATATGGGGATACAAGTTTTATCTTCATGTGACGAAAGTATCCCGAGAAGAGATAAAATTTGTATCCCCAAGCGGCCATGTAATGTTGAGTTCTGTCTATTTTATAGAGTGATGAAAATCCTACATAAAACACAACTTTTTTGAAGAACCGGCCACATGCCTATGGGTGGAAGGCTTTCTTGTAATTGGCTAATCATGTTAGTAACCATGGCAATACCACATCAAAGATAAAAATAGTATTTTAACTACACGTGATGAAGATATGATTTTTCAGTAAAAGGAAAAATCCTGGAATTTCATCATACAGTATCTATATAAAATAATAAAGACGTGTTTCATAAAACAGTACTTCTAAGACCTAGTACCCAACCCCAATCAAGTGGCCACTAGGGATATGAAAAGTGGCTGCTTAAAGCAGTTTACAAACTCAAAAAAAATTGGAATTTTCGAAAGTGGTTCTTAGTGGACAGTGGCTGCTAAATATAGGTTGGATGGTCTCAAAACTTACAATATAGACCTTTATCATATGTGGCAGCATTTTAATATTCTTTTGTCTACATTCAAATTTGCCTGGCTAGCCTCACTCTAGAGTATAAAAACAACAACAAAAGAATAGTAAAGTGAGGCTAGACTGGAGACAAAAGCATATTTAAGTCACTGCCATTTATAAAAGGGTGTATTTAAGGTAACTTCTTATTTGAGTTCATCCTTTCCTATATAAGTTCAAATATCATAAAAATGTTTTATATCTATTAGTGCACTTGTTCAAGACAATTCAAAACAATAATAATATTATGTGTGTTTATCATATCGAACACAACGAACAAAGCTAACAAATACAAACTAGTTAGGAAAGCTGGCAAACCTCATACTATTATTACTATTATCATTATTGTTATTGTTATTATTATCATTTATATTACTACTTTTATTATCATTATTATTTTTATTATACAAGAAGTGCAAAGAATGAACAAACTTTAAGACACTTTGTTTTAGTTGAACAAACAGTGGCCCTACACATTCTTTGTTTTTTGTGTTTGTGAGAATGTTTTTAGACTGGCTACATAACGATTTCCAATTTTTCAAAACCTTTAGTTTGTATTTTGGTCAGGGTCAAGACCAGAAACCAAAAAAAAGGTGACGATGAAAAACAATACAACGATTTGCTAACCAGTCTATATATTATCATCAATAATTATGACCAGACTAAGTGACAATTAGAGTTCATTTGAAGAAAAATTTTGTTTGTACATAATTGTTCTCCACTATAACTTTAAAAATAAAATTCCAGTTTATTTCAAAAGTGTTGCTGTAAATTTAAAAAAAAAAACACTCAAACTGGTCACTTAGTAGGTCATCTTCAACAGTGAAACAAATAAACACAAACCAAATCTTTTGCTGTTTTTGATATATCATCCCACTCAGGGCTGTGAAATGAATATTTTCCCTCCATTATCGATCTGAGCATAACAACTTGCCGTCTGTGCCAGAAAGGTGGGAAACCACACAATCTAGGGATAGCAAATTAGTAATAATTAATACTGGACTAAGAAAACTGAAGAAATCTAAGAAGACCTAAATTTATAAAACCACCATGACTCTCTTAAAAATCTCTCATGAATACAAACAGGTTTGCATGTATAAATACTTTTAAGACCATACAAAATCTGGTAACAATCCTTTTGCTCATACAAGAAAAGAATTTCACCTTCCACTACCAAATCATTGTCTCCAGTCCTCTTTGCATAGCTAAAGTCCCTCTAAAGCTTATTTTCTATTAGTTCCAGATGAAAGGTAGAACCTTTTAGTAATAGTAGATTTTCGAAAATAAAACCTTTTCTTGCCATTACTGTTACATTTTTTAGACTTTCAAGAAGCGTCCAGTGATGATGTAGCAGGAGGCGTATGACGTAGCATGAGGCATGAAGCAGAGACAATCTTTTATCTCAAAAAATTCAATTCTGGCTGCAATAGTCACATTGTTATAACTTTAATCAATGAATTATTCCCTTGAAAATGTTTGAAATAAAGATCTTATGACATTTTTTAACAGAAATGAATTTTTTTAAACAAAAACCACATAACTCAGTGCTGCTACATCACAGGTTACCAGTCCTCAGCTTGCTCAGTCAAAATTTTTACATTTGGTTATTTGAATTTTGAGTTTACAGATGACACAGTTTTAGTCCAAATAGTAAAAAATTAAGCTTGATAGGGACTTTAAATCTAATATTACTGCCACAATGTGAATTATCTTGTTTGAAATTTTTTGTGCCACTCAAACAACAAAATCTATTCAAGATTCTAAATAATTGGAGTGAGTTATTTTGCACCCTGGGCTGCAAACATAAATTTTGATGATGCAATAATGGCATATTTAGGTAGGATTTCTGCATGCTGTCCCTAGTAGCAGTAATTTCCCCTTCCATGTACATATTAAAAAAGTAGAGAGTCTGGGAATTAGCCATGGCAAGTTATTTCAGCACTAATGTTATTTGACCTCATCAACATGGCACAACTAACAAACAGGCTTGTGCTCCAAAGGCAGATATACAAAGTCAATTGTGAATACGAGGCTTAGGGATCTGGCTGGAGAGATCAAAATCGCAAGTACTGCACATGATGCAGTAACTTTGAGCCACTAATAGTTGACACTGAGGACAAATAATTAGCAGAAACTACTCCCAGATTTGACATTTTTACTGTAGATATAAGTGTTATACTGTTAAATATATAATTTGTAGATTTCATTCGAAACTATGTGCATGGAGACACGAGTGACATATTTTCCGTATCCTCACTAGTGAAGATACAGTATATCAATGTTTCAGTCTGTGTTTTTCCACTCATTTTGGGGCAAACAAACACTCATATCTATATAACAAAAAGAATATTACATATTGGTGGGAACATATGAAATTTATCTCCTAGGAGCTAGAAAAAATTCTTCAAATGTTCATGCCACCATTATAATATCCTCTATTTATCATTTATTAGAGCTTGAAATATTAAAGGTATATTTACTCACAGTGTGTACATAATGACACCACATGCCCACCTGTTAGAATTGAATAACAAAAGTAAGAACACAGGTCTATTGTCTAAAAATTCAAGTTTGGGTAAAAACACATGTTTACTAATAATTACTCAGAGCTGTTCTGGATTTCGGCAGCTGCATTACATTATGGACAAAAAAGCTGTGTAGAACCAATAACTGATTTGTTATCAAACTTTCTTTTTATTAACATTTTTATCAGATGTTACACAAAATTCAATCTCAAACTTGCTAACTAGTAATTATTCTCGAAACTCGGTTCTAGAAAAGAAAAGCATGTCTGGGCAATTTTATAATGCTTTAATTTGTGTAGCTTTATACCAATCTGTACAATAAATATAAATTTAAAAAAACTAAGTTAAAATACTTATGGCTAGGTTTTCAATAATTATTTAAAAAAACTTACATATCAACTTCTTTGCTATATCCTGGTGCATCAGAAAACATGGAGCATCGAAGAACTTCAGGAGCAAGATAACCTGGGGTGCCACATAGCTCTAAAATGGTCAGCAAACACATGTTAGAAAACATTTTCCTTCTGCAAGTCAGTTGTATTATAGAAATATAAAACGAGCGCACATGCTCCATTCAGTGATAGAAACAAGAGTGAACTTTTTAGTTCACGAAAGAAGTGCTTGGAGAAAAACGAGCTGCAGGCAAGTTTTTCTCACAATTCTTGAGTTAACTTAAAGGTCCACAAGTGTTTCTATCAATGAACAGAACATTAGTAAAAGAGTTTTATATCTCTTTTATAAAATAAGGCACACAAACAGCCAATAAATCCCTGCGATGACATATATGCAGGCACACTCTATTCATATTAAGAGTGCATCACCACAGCCAATCAGAATGTGCATTATATTTCCTTTATTTTATAAATTAAATGAAATATAACACAAGCATGTCTTACAGTCCTATTACACAAGCCTCAGACCGAAATAAAAAATGTGGCTAGAGACTTTACCACTGAGGTGAACAAAAATGTGGACGTTTGGCTAACAATTGTCTATATCTGAGCTCTCCTTGCAACTACAATAATTAAAACAAGTATGTTTTTTTTTAGCTCTACATAACTTGATCTCCAAAAAAGATTTTCTCAGATAAGTTGTGAATTTTCTTAAAATTTATCACAGTGTCCAAGCAAAAAACATGTTCAACTTAATAATAAATGTAACCCTAGGGTTGTGAGTTCAAGCCTGAGACTAATGAAATTTTCTTAAGCAATCTATTCTTTAAATCCTTTTTTTGGAAAATACTGCTAACATTAACCTATGCTTGACAAACCATCCCATGTGAAAATTATGTCAGCAGTAAACTTTTTTCTGCTGGGGGCTAACCTGCGATGGATTAGTTGCTAATAATCCAAGTGGAGTAAAAGTGACTCCCATCTGCTCAACACAACAGAAACTGGAAACCTAATGGGCCACTTGGCTCAAGAAAGGATTTAGCTTTTAGTTCTTCTGCACAGCTACTCTGTGACATTGGTTTATAACCTTCTTGAACAACTTCAAAATTACTGTTAAGTTTCTAAGGGCCAAGTCGCACTTGAGGCCGAAGCTGTTTATTTAATGTTGAATATGTCAAAATCTGTCAAAATCCTGTCATTGGGTCGCTTGGGCAAATGCGACCTACTTTTTTCGGCCACTTGATTTCTCGGCTGGCCCGCAAAAACTTCAAAGCTTCCGAAGTCCTGCTTTTTTGCAGGCTAAACTCTGGCCAACAGAAGTGAAAGCAATTATCTTGTTTGTTTAAACTCGCGTTGTGTCAGAACTCGAAGACAAGATCATACAAAAAACATGTACTTCCAAAAACAGAATTTTGTAATTACATACCGCAAGCACCGTGTAATAGTAGAGTTATTTAGTTCTGCTTCAGTAAAATGCGAAGGGTACAGCGTGAGATGGAGGGCGAAAACAGTGAATACGATAGAAATTTCTGTAAAGTCCGATGGCTAGGACTTTTTCAGGAGGAATGCAGTTGCGAAGAAATGTATTTTGTCTGGTCAGTCTTGTGGAAAGTATGTTCAGTAGAATATCAAAGGTTCGGCGATCTAAACGGACTTGCTCTCGGAAATAATCTTCTGGAATAGTACAATCATGGTAGTGAAGATCAAACCAAGAAGCTTGTGGACGAGGAAGAACCCAGAAATATGGACCACGTCGGTTTCTGGTGCGTCGACAATTTCTTCGCCTTTGCTGCTTACATGCCAGTAGGGCTGTTGAAGTTGTCGGATGCGTTGCGAGCATATAATCAAAACCAAGCGCTGAATATACATACGATTAAGAATACATATGTACACAAAACAAATATAAAAGCCAACATAAAAAGCATCTTTTCTTTGTCACATGGAAACATTTTCTGCTAGAGGATGATCGTAGACTGTAGTATAGTTTCAGATTTTAACTAATTCAATTCACCACATGAGCTGCGTGTTATGACAACTGACAAGTAACAGGAAATGGCTTTACTTGCTTTTTTAAATTTTGCCTCTCAAATGCGTCCCTCTATAAAAAACTATCGCAAAAACAATCTTTTGGCCAGGTTTCGGCTTGGAAATGTTTTGCCTCAACTTCAGCTGGACAAATGGGTTTTCGACCTCAAGTGCAACTTGGCCCTGATTGTACTAGCACTGGTGTATTACTTCAGAAGGGACCAGTTTGATACCAGCATAATTTTTCCAGGTAAGGCTAAACTGGGAGATTTTAGATCTTTGTCCAGGGAATATGAGAAAGGGAAAACCTTGGAGTTCTATGTTCAGCAACCACATAGAAAATAAACAAACTTTATCCTTAACCTGACAAATAGAAGCACAATGTCACAAGGAATTTACAAAAGAATAATATCTCTACCTCTTATAGTTGCACCCTCTTTCAATTGGACAGCAAAACCAAAGTCAGATATTTTAACTTTGAAATCTTCCACTAGCAGGATATTCTCGGGCTGCAAAAATTGTGCAAGATCAATATCCAATCTATCACGATGAAGTTAAAAGTGATTTATAGCAGTTAAAACTTGAATTCTATTCTAAGAATCAGGCAAGTTACAAAAACAAAGATGGACAGAATAAAGCTTTTAGATGTAGAAAAATAATAGTGAGGTGTTGTGCTAGAACTGGCCCCAAACCTTGCAATGCCAGTTTTAATTTTATGCTTGATGACGACAGAACATTTCTATCCTTGAATTTCACATTTCACAGTGTTACATTTGTAAGTGTAAATAATCAAAAAATATCCAACTGTTAGTACGTAAGCAATGAGTCTGTTTGTTACAATTAGTCAAAAGGAAAACTAATCAGGGACAGTAACTATGTTAAGAATTGTATTACATTGACTGCAAAGTCTTATCTCTCTCTTGTCATTTCCCTCCCCAATGGTACACAAAATTATTCCCTTCTCAGTTATTCCCATTAACTCCTATAATCATCTATGCAAATTAGTTTAAATTTAACTTTGATTAAATTTTAATCAAAGTTAAATACTGAAAAAAACAACACATGTATACAGCCGTAACAACAAGTTAGGGACTGTTGAGACATTTGAAATATGAACTCAAAGTGTTTACTTACTTTCAAATCCCGATGAGTAATCCCTTTGTCATGCATAAACTGCACAGCTTGCAAAATTTCAAACATAATTCTCCTGTACATAGTATAAAACAAAATGTTTTATAACTTCAAGGAAGCAAATAAAATGTGAACTATGCAGGTTACTATAAACAATAAAATTTTATATAACTACGGGATTTATGCTGTGATGTAACAGAAATAACTATAAGTATAATTAGATTTGCACTCTCATAGACATAGTTATAGCTTGTCCTCTAATCGAAGAAAGAACTTACATTGCTGTGCAGCAAAACTTTTTTAGAAAATCATTTCAGTTTAAGGTGACTTCACAAATGTCAACATTTTATGCACTTTGCATTATGAATATAGAGTATTCTTGCTTCTAACTTATCTTTACCCAAGACACACAGCTTGCTTGTGCAACCTTAAGGTTTTACAAAAATTAGGCCTAGTATTAATAGATAATCGAAGCCACATTGTTTTGACCACTGTTTAAACACTTGAAATGTACATGCATTTAAATTAAAATTATTCTTGATTTACAAAGTATCAAGCTTTCCAAGAAACTTATATTAATGGGGTAATTTTTTTTGCCTTTTATTTCTTGCTTAATTTTACAATTGACTTTGTCACGTAATCTAGTTTACAAACTCTTATAGCAGTTTGAGTGTAAATTTACATCTTGCACTCCTGGCCTTAAGTATATTGTTAATTCTTTGCCAAAAGGCCACTTGTCTTGATTAGCCCTTTAACGGTTATATACAAGTGGCTTACACTCATCAAACTGTAAATTTGTTATTTTTATAATTAATACATTTCCTGCAATTAATAAGTGTAAAGAGTTGTTGTTTTTGTTGTTGTTCTTGTTGTTTAGCTTCATATGAACATAAACCACAACTATCAACCAACCTACCTTGTCTTCTTTTCTGAAAGTGTAACTTCCTGTGTGAGATGGTCAAACAGTTCACCTTTATCCGCTCTATAAAATGTAATATAATGATAAATCATGTACATACAGTCACCAATAGTCATTTCCTTTAATGAAAACAAAAAAATTTAATTGACTTTTAAGTTGATAGTTTATATCAGGCTGTGCTGTAAACTGTTTTTTATTCTTAATATTTCAAATATCTGTTTATAAAAAAATAAAGCAAGCCTCAAAATTCTCAGCGGCAATTTGCTGTGATGCAAGTTTGCTTGTTCTTCAAGATTAAGATTGCTGTTGTGCCTTTTTGTGGAATATCTGCTTTAAAAAGTGGTTGAAAAAAACTTTGGAAACAAATTTATAACTCAAAGATAACTAATGCTAATAAACTAGTTTCGATTAGCACTAACAAACTTTTGTTCTTACTTTTTACTTAAAAGTCACATTAATTATCAATAAGTGTTATAATTCTAATTTAGAAAGTAAACAGAACATCCATTCAATGATAAAGTAAAACTGTGAAGAGCTTTAAATTCTACCTTTCGACTCATGTCTAAGCCATTTAAAGTCATTTATCAATAACGACATTGAACTAATTTTATGCATATCGATATGTAGCTCCCAACAGAAAACAGTCTATTCTTCAAGGTTCAAACTATTGTAATTAGCTTTTTCTAAGAAGTACTGTATCAGATCACATAATTCTATTTAGTTTAAATTAATTTGGACCAATAACATTATTGTTATTATTATTAATATTATTATTATTCGATTCAAAATACTTTGAATGATGATCATACTGATACCTGCTAAGTACAATCATTGAGAAATTTCGCATTTAAAACAACTGCTTCAAATATTACAAAGTTTGGCATTATTTTTTTAATAGATCCTAAAGGCTGCATACTTACAGTTCAAATACTAGGAAAAAGAACGCTGGTGATTCAAAGACATCCACCAACTCAACTGAAAGAAAAAAAACAGTTTATAAAAATTGTTATACCCTTGTTTGTTAATATTTTGGGCTGCTAAACCAATTGTAATTTGATTTTCAATAATTTCATAAGTGCATTCATGAAACAACAACTATGATAAAGAATAATAAAACAATTTTTTCAAGACCATTTGTCATTAAACACTTAACATTCAGTGGATAGTGGCAGAATATCTACTGAGCACCAAAGGTGCAACTAGGTATTCATTGAGCCACTATACGGCACCAAAACTGAAAAAGAATTTTGTAAACTTGTGTAGTGGTGTAAACCAGCAAGGCATTTAACTTAATAGAAAAAAAGAGCAATATATTTGTAAGAAAAAAATACATTGATAATAATGACACCTGAATTTATCTTATTTGAATGAATAAATTTTAAAACCCTTTATGGGTAGTTAATATCTCAGCAACCAAACGTTAAAGGGTCTAGAACAAAAATGACAAATGAAATGATAAATTCTCCCAGTGGTTATGAAAAGATAATAGGGGTAATGTAGGGAGAAATGACAACTCTATCAAAAGTTGCTTAAGTCTTTTTTGCTTTAGACCCTTCAGTTTGAGCTGTTCTAACGAAATAAGCAACACTCTTCTTCTTTTTTAAAAACCTTTCTAACAGACCAAGTTCCATGATTTGGGTATGTGGACTTTTACAGCTAAACCCTGTCAAGGGAGAACTTATACAGAGCATATACATTATACATACTGTACCATCTGTTACTCACTAATATTAGTGTGTCCTTGCACCATGCTCAAAATGTTGATCTCATCCCTTGTCGCATCTTCAACATCAACACCAACTTGTTCAGTGAACTTGTCAATAATTTTCACTGCATATGCTTTTCCTGTACTTCTATCAACACACCTCCTCACAATACTTGATATTCCACTGGTGAGCAATAAAAGGTTAAAATTTGAAAGAGATGAAGCAAAACCTCAAGGGAGCAAGGGTAATATACTATAACAACATTCTACTTCAATTGATACCAGTTTATAATATAACAATGGAGCAATGTCATAGTTATGGTAATTAATGTCAAAATGAAAAACGTGCATAATTCAATAATGAAACTACAGGAACTATAGCCACATAAAAACAAGAAAAATAAATATAATGTAAGAATGCATAAATTGATAGTTCTGACTATAAAACTATGTTTAAACCCTTAGGCCAAACAAAAATATAGATCTGTGCCTCAGGTCACATAATCTGAAGAAAATAGAAATAGATACAGTAGTCTAAGGTTTCAATAAGATTTGAAGTAGGTCACAGACTATATTAAATAGGCGGCTGTACCCCTAGGGGGGTCAGCAAGAAACTCAAGGAAATTTTAAAAAAAGTTTGTTATAGAAAGTAAGCGGCTATGAGATGAGAAGAAGGTGACGAAATTTGCCGGTTGCCAGCTTCTATTGAAACCCCTCTAGGTAGTCAGGTTTTGTTTTATTTCTTAATAACAATATAAATTTCTTTTTAACAGTCTTTTTTTTTTAACTTTTTCTCACATAATTACTTTTTCAGAAGTATAAAGGATTTTGCTCATTTACAATTATTATTGCTAAAAGCTTGTTGATCTGAAACTTGTAACCACTGTATCAGGATATTATGATTAACTTTCAAACAATGGAAGCTCATTTTAAAATATTGACTTTCAAACAGTGTAAGCTTGTTTTAAAAGTAACTGATGGGAAGAAAGAGAAACTATTTTCAAAAATATGGCAAAATGTTATAGGGTTGGCAATTCACTGCAAAAAAAAATTGAACCATTGATTTCATTTTGTTTTGCCTCAAATATAAGCTGCAGGAAGGGTGAAACAGGAAAAACTACACAAGGAAATGAGACGGGTGCTTGCGTTGCTGAGAGGGAGATAAAAGTTTTTACAAGCTGATGAAAGAAGAAAAACTTTAGCACACAAGGCTGAAGAATTGCTCTGTATCATAGCTGATGTGTAAGAACAGCGGAGTGGGTCAAGATAATTCTTAGAGCTCGTTTTTGTTTATTGATTATAGCTTATCACTGAGGCAATTTATGATGCAAGACGAGTCAACCATTTCAAAGAGGTCTGAGTGTGACAAGCCTGTCATGTAGTAACAAACTGACTCTAGATATTTGATTAAAAAAATTAAATCCTCCATTCTGTGGTAATCCAAATGTCAACAATAAACTGAAACCTGTAATTATTTTCTTTAAATCTTATGACGCTATACCGTAATTTTACCATGGAAATCGTATTTTCTTTGCAAAGAGTTACCCGAGGCTTCCAAGAGCAATTAAAACCATATGATCTGCAACTGATAACGATTCCAAGCAATTACACTCTTTTTGAATAAAAAAAAGATACTCGCAATTACTTGTGGTAATTGTATGGTTTCTTTACGCTACAAATGATATATTCCATAGTTATTTATACGTGTAGTTAAAAATTTCGTGGGTCACGAATTCTGCTCCCGGTTGGCAAGTCTGTTGTCACGTGCAACCAAAGCCGGTAAAACACGTACGACTCAATCGAACAGCAAATTGAAAATATAGAAAGGGTTCGCTGCCGCTTGGTTTCAAGAGATTTCACTAAAACAATGTTTTAGACCGAATAAAATACTAAGATCTTTTAGACTTTGAGTATATCTAGTCTACATGACCGTGACTGTTCCTCAGACTCGACACAAGTTAGCAAAACATTTCCTGATTTTATACGATATATACAATATCTGAAGAAAACCTTGATATTACTATAAAGATTACTTACGATTTTTAATTTATGGGAGCTCTCGGGTTATTCAGATTTAACATTTTCGACCTTGAAAAGAAGACCAGCACTCAACAGTATTTAGAGGATACAAGTTTATTCAGGTTTCGCTCGACAAAAATCGACTTGTAAACATTTATAGAGTTTCCAATTTAATGCAGGGCACCGAATGCAGATAGTAAATGGCTGAAGAGACATATATAGGGAAAACTGAGAATATGACAATTCATCCATCTACCGTGATATTATGTAAACAGTATGATTAAGCCTTGGCAAGACGTTGAAGGTCGTTTGCATACGGACTTTGGTCGGCGCGTGTTGAACTCACCATGAAAACACGAAACCCTAAACTTGGGACCGGATTTCTCTGAATTTCTTATATCTCACTATAAGCAAAAGTAACTCTAAATACCAACAGCTATGTTTAAGCCTCGAATTCAAAGCTGTAACCAAATAAATAGGAATGTCACTACTGGTGCGTAGTAAAATTACTTACGCGCCAAGTTTCTCTTTCGCCTCGTACTTCTCTGAAAAGCCACCAGTTGAATTTTCATCGAGTTCTTCTTCAAAATCAAACACGGTCATCGCATTTATCACCTGCCAACTAACGAAACAAACACCATTGGTAGTATAGTGGGCGAAACGCAACAGATATCTACAACCACATTTTTTCCGCCACTTGCCGGATCACGGACGGTCGGCACGAGTGACGAATTTGTTTTGATTCAGCTATACACGATACAACTGGTCAGCAGACAACTCATTGTAAAATTACTTATTGTCAGATTTCTGGTTAAAGTTTTTAAAATAGCAGCCTAGTTCTTATTCACATTACCTCAATGGGCAGTTTCGAATTATGTGGAAACACTACGAGAAGGAACATATCAGAATAGTTTTTTAATAGTTATTACCACATAAGTTTTAATATCAACTTCTATTCACATGGTTCAACAGCTCATTTGTTTAACTACCGACGCATTGCTGCACAGACGATTTGTGGTTCAGAGCGTTGCTTTTGGACGTTGCCTTGTTTACATGTTGCGTACGGTTAAAACGCCGCCGCACCGCTCTCGACAAAATGGCGCTATCGGAAAAATGCCGCCAATGGAGCAAAACATATCCAAAAGAGCGGCCGCCCTTCATCGACTGATCAGACGTTACCAGAATAAGTCGTTTTAGTAAAAAGCTTCTTAGAGGCATCGTTTTTACATGTCGTATGTACCCGGTATGTTAATACACCGTCGCTCTCGATAAAATGCCGTCAGCGGGGCCGAGCGGAAAAGTGCCGCTAACGGAGCACAATCAGGAGCGGCCGCCTTTCACCCATTAAACGCTAACAGTTGTTTAACTAAATTTTTTCGCGCTCAAACTGTAGTTAAAGCTTTGTTTTTACCATAGACTTCTAGCTAGGCCAAAATGAAAGAGTGCAGTACTTACCCAACTAGTCGTTTTTGGTGGGGGGGGGGGGGGGGGGGGG
>JAOBAT010056368.1:0-22257 GCA_026413305.1 Hydrozoanthus tunicans | reverse complement strand
GCCCTCACTACCCTATCTGGTCTCATCGTACGAACAGGAGTGTCTTTCAGCCTGGCCCTTACTACCCTATCAGTGTTTATCACGCAAGCTTCGCCCTTACTACCCTATCAGTGTTCATCACACAAGCTCCGCCCTTATTACCCTATCGGGGCTCATCGCACAAGCTTCGCCTTTACTGCCCCGTAGTGGCTCATCAGACAAACGCGAGTGTGTTTCAACTCGCCCTCACTACACTATCGGGGCTCATCGCACAAACATTAGTGTGTATCAACCTTGCCCTCACTACCTTATCGGGGCTAATCAGACAAACACGACTGTGTTTCAACCTTGCCCATACAACCCTGTTGGAGCTTATTCAATGAAACTCTTTTCACAACTGTGCCTAGAATGTTTATGCAAGCTGTACCGAAAGGGGAGCATCAGGAAAAACATTTTTCGTTCGCTGCGGAAAGGTATTATCTTTTGTGCAAAAGCTATAGTTTTCCTGATTTTCAATATGATTTTATATAGATATTCTAACATAAAGAGCAAATTTGCCTATTATCCTGCTGGGATCCTTAATATGCGAGATTACTTTTCTTTTGCTTTGGCACTGTACTTGGCACATAATAATGCTACGACCATTTCTTGTTCTCTTCAGTCGCTCGCCTGTTCGACTTAACCTTAATTTTACAATTATTTTGTGCAGAACTTTTTTTCTTGCCTTTTTTGTACATTTTCAGTCAGGCGGTAAGAATTGGTAAAAATAGTTGTGGTGTTAAAATCTATATCAACGAGGCCCGGGTACTTACAGCTTACTATTCTTAATGTTGCTCGCATAGTGGGTGGCTCCTCCTAAAATGATCAACAATTGGTACTGAGAGGACTTAACAGAGCAAAGTGAACACTGTTTGGGCATCCTGTTGACGAACAGTAATTGTTTTATAATTGTATTTTCAATTTCAGAAACTTACACAGTCTATACCTGTAAAAATATAAACTTTTAACCTTTTCTGAGCCCAGGGGAAAGAGGACGCACAACCAATTCCCACCATTTTGCTTCACACTCATAAAAAAATGTCATACCCATTACAATTATAGTTCTACGTTCATAACTCCATGATCAGTATAAACAGTAAGCTCAGAAGAGCAGTAATACAGACCTTTTGCCATGATTCAGGCAAAAGTTTTATTGGCTTATTTTATGATACCAATAAAGATAATAATGTTTCAAAAGCCTTAAGTATTACGGTTTCATACTTAAGCATTTAGCTTTTAAGTAACCCTAAGAACTCTTTTGTTGATACTGGCAGTGCACCCGGCTGAGCAAATATGAATTGCTGACGCTTTTAGTAATGTATATATTTATCGTTTATCATTAAAAAAAAAAGTCTTTTCGAATAGTCAAACAAAATGAATGAAAAATAACTGCAGGAGATAGATGCGCCTGAGCTTCACTGATTAAGGAAAATCATACTGAGTTCGGAGCCTTCGTTTACGCATTTTTGATTAAGAGCTATTTTTAACACTTTCAAGTGGTCTCTACTGACAACTTCTTCGATACCAGCAATCATGGAATACTACAACTTTTTAGAAGCTTGCAGAAAACTTCAAACTGAAACAAAGAGCAAACTCATGAATATGAATGACGTTTTAAAGAGTTTTGAAAACACTTAGTTCTTCGCCAAATTGAGATTAGCACGCTTAAATTCGGCAAGAGAAAATTGCTTGACCACTGTTAGCTGTTAAATCTTTGTACTTAATCAGGATCCAAATTATAATTTCCTTTGCCAAATTATTTTGATGAATGTATTCTCAACTCATCTCGCATTTTTTCCTCAAATAGTTCGACTTAATTATGGTTACAGTGTAACTGTTTTCTAAAGGTGTTTGCAATCGATATGGTGGTGTTTGAATAGAAATTAACTTTCTAGTCTTCGTAAACAGTCCCACAGTTAAGAAAAACAAAGTTTCTCAAAATAATCAGGATCTATTTTTAATGTTATCTTCTCTTTATACAGGACAATTCAAGCCGATTAATTTGTATTATTAAAAAGCTGTGTTAGTAACATTTCACAGGAGAATAAACACGAAGCCATCATAAACCTTATACTCCTATAAAGGTAGAAAGACGCTAGGGAGTGTTGAAAAATGCAATCACTGCTTTCGCAAACTTGTCGTGAGAAGACGCAGTTACATAAATAAATCTGTACGAACAACGTAGTACGTGCCTTTATCAGAGCCAAAACCCGAGATTTGTTTTTAAAAATGTTTACATTGTAATGAGTCATAACAGTCATAACATGAGAATGTTTTTGCAGCGGATAAGATACAAGAGCTTGCAAAACATAAAACGGATCGGTTTGCTTTGCAATTTTCCGCCCACGCCATAAAGCCGGCTCATTGCCTTGCAGTTATCTGTAGCTTTATCTCTAAAAGTCATCACAGATCACAAATCAGCGAAACGTACCGAATCCATAAAACACTAATAATGATATCTTGTTCCTTTTTCGATGGCTGCATGTACTCACTCCAATTGAAACTATTTGCCCTCAATTAACACACGTCAAATGAGCAATGCCAAATCTATAGTCATTCACGTTGAGTTCATGTCAAAGAAGTAATTTTACCATTTCCAATCGATGAAGCTGGGCCGTAAAAGTTTTGATCGCGT
This sequence comes from Hydrozoanthus tunicans, assembly GCA_026413305.1. Lineage (NCBI taxonomy): Eukaryota > Metazoa > Cnidaria > Anthozoa > Zoantharia > Hydrozoanthidae > Hydrozoanthus > Hydrozoanthus tunicans. The sequence continues at coordinate 19,604 of JAOBAT010056368.1, read as the reverse complement.
ACATGCCTTTGAAATCTAAATGGTTTCTAACCCTGGTTTATGGCGCGTCGTGACATTATCTCGGTTGTTTACATTTAGCCAATGCCAAACCAAACAAGACTTCAACAATGATACTTGCGTAAGTTCGAAGGAAAACTCCTCTTCTAAATATTTATACTTCTGCGAAGAAGAGATAATATAGAGATCAGGGATTAAATGGCACTTTTGTAAGTTGATTACTTTAACATACTAGGTCGCGACAGGAAAGGGAAGATCTACTATTGAATCTTTTGGTAGAAATTGCGGGTTGTCTCGTTATTGGTTTTTGACTGGAAATATAACTGACACGTGTTGAGTTGTGATATCCTCAGGGTTTTTAATTTGCGGAAAGTTTCTTAATTGAGGCGAGAAAAAGGAGGCTTTTATCTTTGACATCGTCATTTTAAAAACATCTAATGGTTTTACCGACTTGGCTGCATCTTCTGCAAAGCCGAGCAGTGTGTGGTCTATGCGACAGCAAACTGTGTATAGTAAACAAACACGGTGACAATTCAAACTGTGTAATGATTAACACAACTCACGGGTGGCCATAATCACAATCCGCCCCGCGAGTCCGCCCTTTATCATAACACAAAAATCTTCAGACGAGAGACTTCAATTCATTCACACAAGAGCAGCTAGATAGGATGTATCGAACTCCCCATCCTTACTATGGCTTACAGCCTTACACTGCCTCGCATCTTAGCTTCCAACAGCTCGTGCCTCGCTACCAGCCGGTAGTAAGTCCCTGTGCGCCAATATGCAGTATTCCAGGTTGTTGTGGAATTTACTGGGGGCAGGCGAACCTTGACGGCTTGCCAAAACCACCATATTCTTATGTAGCTTTGATCTCTATGGCCATCAAGCAGTCTCCTCAGAGAAAAATCACCTTAAGTGGTATATACCAGTTCATTATGGAGAACTTCCCTTATTACAGGCAGAACAAACGCGGCTGGCAAAATAGTATTCGACATAATCTGTCGCTGAATAAATGCTTTTTGAAGATTCCGCGAGATCGCTCAGATCCGGGTAAGGGTTGTTACTGGTCGCTGGATGATAGCTATTTCGAGATGTTTGAGGAGGGTAATTTTCGAAGGAGAAGAAGACGGTCAAGAGCGATGTTTGAAAGCGAGAATGAAAGCCAACGTCCCACTGAAAAGTTTGAGGAAAGTGCAATTGTAGAAGACGACAGTGATTCACCGCATTTAGCAGAAACAGACTGCGGAAAGCTATCGAATTCTGACCTTGGTTCTACAGTCACTGCAAAACTGGCAGGCAGAAAATTAGAAGAGGACCAGAAAAACCAAGAGAAAACGTTGTCTAGTATCAGTTCCTCCAGCTCGAAGCAGGTTAATGACGACAAGCTACTCTACCCGGCTGTTGCAATAACCTCTGCGACGCAGGCAAAATTTAGCATTGATAACATCTTAAAACCTGATGGAGAAAAGGCGAAAGAAAAAACAGGATTATCTAGTGTTGTTAAAAACCATATGGTATCATCTGAAAAGCATTCAAACAACAAGTTGCCGTCTATAAACGAGAATAAAAAAAAGACAGCACAACATGAAGAGACTGGAAAGCTTTCACGAGTTACAGGGTCACCAGCAATGCAGCTGTCGCCTCCAAGCAACTGTCCCTGCTGTGGCGACGCTTGGCATCATCACACCACGGCCAAAGGAAACAAAATGCCTGACGTCTCAGGTTTGAATCAAGAACAAAATGTGCCGTATATGCACAACAATGTACAGTTCGAAAAACCTGACTGCTGTAACTGCTTTGTTTGCCGAAAGAGCGCTTTCTCCAACATGCAAAACTCACAGAATTATATCTGTCAAGTGAGTTGGCCTCCTTTTGGCAGCGCGCTATGAGCTGAACATTTCATGGCCACCAGTTGAACACTAGAAAATAATATATTTTAAGCTTTAAACTCTAGATTAAACGGGCAGCGCTGGGCTTTATATAGTCCTGGAAGTTAAAAACTAAGGTTCCATTTCTGTACCAAGCGATTTTTAAAGTGATACTTCATTTTGTTCTCTGCGTGCCTGCATGTCGCATGCCTTATCATAATTTGAATTGCTCAAGTGACAGCAAAATCCTGTTGTAAAACCGTACGATTCAGAGCATCTAGAGTTGGCAGAGAGATTATGTCCTCCAGCTGAGCTCGTTTTATGTTTCATGTTTGATGAAAAGAAATGGACGCTGTTTAATTATAGAAGTTTTGAGGTTGAAAATGATACTGATCGACAAGTTACACTATGTTACACTCCTATTACCTGAAATTTGTTCTTTGATCTTTTAAACGAGACTTTTTCTTTCGTTGGCGTCAGAAGTGAAACAAATCCGGGAAACTGATATATTGATATCCTCATATAATCATAGCAGTACAACAAAGCATTTCTAGCCCGAAAATTATATTGAATAACTTACATGTCCTGTATGATTGTCTTGAAACTCAGAAGAGCTGCATTGATTCACTGATGTATTAAAGACAAATGACATGAAGTGTGCGTAATCTTTCTTTGTTTCCTTGCTTTTAAATAGAGTCGTGCACGCTTTTTTAAAAAAGAAACAGTAACTTTCGGCCGAGGCTGGGCTTTTCTTAAACTTTTCGGCCATTTCAGTCTCAAATTTTTCTTAACTTGTTCTTATTTCCTTAACTCCAAACAGTGGATGAGTTGCCCGATAAAATGAAAAGACGCTATTAAGAATTTCTTATCGCGGTGCGCGATGATTAGAGAATATTTCATGGAAAGTACGACTTTCAGTTCTCGCATCTGATATTGTGTACAACTGCAAGGGTTAAACAAAGTTATCAAAATTTCATTCTAGTGATTGTTCTTAGCTTTTTCTTAATTTACGGGCAATCTCAGCCAAGATATCTTGTAAAGTTAACATTTGTTTTGTGCAAATGTTAACGGTCTTTTATCTAAGCAATAAAAAACTGTACCTGAAAAAGTTATGAAATTTTCAGGCTATCGGATTGGACAATAGTAGTAGCTTCTTTGGATGTTCGCAATCCAAGACCAAACACGAAAGTTTAGCAAAACCAGTACAGCAGCAGAAGAAAGCTGACAAAGAAACTAGCTCAGCGCCGTCATTTCGTTTTTTTGAACCGCCTTATCTAAAATCGTGTCATTGAACTGAGTTTCATCCATTTGCATTATACCGTACAAAATGCTACCAGTAGCAGCATTTATTCAAAAATAACTAAAGGTTTTCGGTACCAAACTTGCATTTTGGAGCAAACAAATTGAACAGAAAGGGCTTTGGAAAACAAAGAAAGTCTACTTTTAATGAGTATTTAGTGCCATGAGTCATAAAACAAAAATATTAAGGGCAAAGGGGAAATTTTGCAGACATCTCCAAACTAAGCGCTGTTCTTTGGACTTCTCAAAGGTTTTGATTTAGAATCCAGCTAATCTGTTTTTTTAAGATGCAAGATGTCCGGCTCGTAGATTAACGTACGAAACTTATCCAAAGGTTTATTGTCAAGTTTTGTCACGAATTAGCATCGCAGCTAGACGAAAAGCTTTTTAAGTCACGTTTTAATGGAATAACGTAGTCATTATAAATGGTTGCACGCGGCATGAAAACTGTCATAGGGCGAAATCTTTAAACTATCGGTTTAGCCTTTACATTTATCGAGTGATTTTTGGGTTATCCTAACTGTTAAATGCTTTGTAGCTCTGTTAAGAGTTCTATATCAGAGGAATCTGGCAACGTGTTGAACATTGGCGACTAATTTATAGCAAAGGGAAAAGAAAATCATTCTGACTTCGTCACAGCTTTATTTTTACAATGGCGGTGGTCTTACTCGACAAACAAACAGGGATGAGACAAAGGTGAATATAAACAAAGATGTTTTGCTACGTACTAAATATAAAAGTAAAAAATAGCTTTTCAAAAATTAAATTGAATACGATGAAAGCAACTGAGGCAGCAGTTATGTTGTACTACAATGATTTAATTCAACTTAAACTGTTTACCAACCATGTCAGTTTGCACGTCAGTTAGATTAATCTAGAGTGCTTGCACAGCAAAGTAAGACCAAAAGATGAATGTTTTGGTGATAATTGGTTGATGAGAACTTTGCTTTTCAAGATCGGGGATGGAAGCGGAATCTTGAATCATGAATCACGGCTAAAAAAGTGAAGGAATCATGAATCACATCAACTCACTGGCTGTGAATCATGGACAAAAAATAAATGAATCACGAATCTTGAATTTTTGTCTCATGAATCATGAAGAAATTCTATAAATAAATCATCGAAAAATATCTGGGAATCACGAATTATCATACTGAAAAGATTTTGCTTCCACCCCCGATCAAGGCACGACAGGACTAGCACATTTTACATGATTCACTGAACGGCAGTTTTGAGAGAAAACTTCCCTTTCGAAACACATAAAATGAAGCATCAGATTACAGTTTTAGCTACCAACTGGTTCAAAAAGATATCAAGTCATGAAACACAAACCTAAAACTGTTTGTTTTATTCTAACATTTGACGCAACGGCCTATAAAAATGTTCATTTGGATTTGGGTTTTTTTTTACGAAAACATGTAGCTAGCAACAACATCAACGCAATGGCTAAAACTTATCTCTAACAGACAGATCTAGAGCTCTTAGAATCAAACACTGAACACATCGATCATTTGAATAACATTGCACTTGACTTGAGACGATGGCCGCATTGAGAAACAATTAAACTTATAAACATTAATTTATGATTTTCTTTTTGGCGTACGTTCAGTTCATTTTGATCTCACTTTAGCCTGCTTGGGCAGCAGCCAAAGTTATTTATGTCCTCTAACAACTCATAAATCTTATGCCGGAACTTTGTGAGTTGTTAACATTTCATCCTCTTCCGATCCTTTTTTATGGTCACAGAAAGGCAGGCAGCTATTGAAAATTAATGTCCAGTATGCAGGTAGTACTGAGCACTGTTCACACATTTTCGCTATTTGAGGATGTCAATAACTAAACTAAATCCAATAGTACAGATTGACTGGTTGCATATTATTGAGTTTATTTCTAAGATAGTTTATCATGATTCGTTTGGGTTCGGTCGGTCTGTACGCCGGATTGATAAATCAAAACTGAGGGCGGAAACGGCAAAAACGAAGACCCTCCAAATAGAAACAAACATACAGTTTGAAAACAGAGTTAATGGAAGTAATTAAATATAGACATGAATGTACCCAGAGGAGTGTTTGTACAAATTTAATATAAACGATATACGTTTCTGCTGTATCTCGGCCGGAGGCTTAAGGTTGTATAGCTCCATTAAATGACAATTAAGAAATGATGCTGTTTATTCATTTCCCAGATTCAGCGAAAATTACTGTTAACTTTCTCGTTTCAAGTGACCCAGGGGTGGTCCTATAAAGACCGATTGATCGGAAGCTACGAGCTAATGATGCGGTAAACGAGAAAAACAACTGGCGTCAAAAAATATTTCTCAAGTCGCGTTTTGCCCTTTTCTCGATCGGTGACGGCTTCTCGCCGATTGCACTTGAACAAATACGTTTCACTCTTTTAGCGAGTATGTGTAGTGAATCTTATACTCGTTCAATGTTATACTACTATCGTCTCAGTTGAATCGATTCTAAATAATAGAACGATACTAGTATCTACTCACAACTTTGACAAAAAAAAAACACGACTGATGAGATGATTTAAAAAAGAGAGAATTTGCCTCTGTAAAGCCATTTGTTCTAACGAAGGAATCTGTTATGAGATGTAGCAAAGTTGTGGGACCTGCACTAATTTTGCACGTCGTTTCAGGATTCCTTAGCTCATACCCGTACCCAACTGCTTACGCACCGAAAGTTTTCGCCGCAAAATTCTGAAAGCGCGTTTCCTTATCCATCTTTTTTTTTTTCAGCTCATCAAAGAATAATCATTATTTGATTTCATAGTTTCCCAATATACTACTAAAAGCCTTGCATGTTCAAATCACACTGCAAGTTATTTTAAAAAAACAGCTTTGACAAGACTTTTGTTTTTCCTAATAAGCCTCAGTTTCAACATAGTTATGCAAAACATTTATGATAATCGAGTAAAAGGCAGTCATAGTTGTTTTTCAGCGGTAATTTCTTGATTGATAATATTGGTTGAGCATGAGAGCAGTACCGTTTTTCGTTAACAAAGTTCAAAAAGTGCTAGTTCAGTGCAGTTTACTCTCGGTACGACTACGACTATGGCTACATGTGAGTACGAGTTCGACTACGATTACGAAGACGACTTGGAGTACGACTACGACTACGATTACTACGACCGCGACGACTACTACGATTAGGGCTTCGATTTCGCCGGACTACGACGATTTGGATTATAACTCTACAATTCAGACAGTGAAGTTTAAAGCCTTTACCTTATCTTATGATGTTAAGATACAACAATACAGATAAAGTTTACAGCCTATTTGCATTGTTGTGTATTATCATGACTGAAGCCTCAAAGAATCAACTTAAGAGATGCAAACTCTCTCGCACTTTGCAGGAGACTCACGCATTTTCGCTTCAGTGATCTCCCGCCGTCTCGCATTTTACAGAACGAACCTCCCGCATTTTTGAAGGCAAAACTTAGATAAATAAAAAATATATACAACAACAACTGGCAATATGCTGGTTGCTTGTCCCATACTCATGAAGGACAATGCAACATAAACTAACATGCATAGGCAGTGTTCTCGGATTTTTTTGCCATCGTGTATTAGGCATCCATTAGTGATATGAACTGAGAAGGATTAACCAAACTGTTGTATGTATAAATAGGCTGCATATGATATGAGGCGATGTAACAGTACACAACTAAACTAACTTTATTTATCGTCGTTACGCTGGGAGTAGTTGCCCATTCTCCCAAGCCAGTGGCTTTTGTCTAACCGCTCGACGGCACAGATCTTGGCGTGACAGTCGATTTTGTGGAGGGAGAAAAACCGGAGGACCCGGAGAAAAACCCTCGGATTCAGAAGAAGATCGACAAATCTTATAGCCTACATGCAAACCAAGGATTCGATCCCGGATCCACAGAGGTGGGAGGCACGAGCGCTAACCACTCGGCTATCCTGACTCCTGTGCACAAGAAAACTTCTAGTCCCGAAAAAAAATCTCCCACATTTTGCAGTTTGAAGGTTGGCATCTCTGCAACTAGAGTGTTGTACGTAGGAGGTACTAGCGAGCTTAAGATACGAGGACGGCAAGGCCGACGACGACGGCTTACAAAACACACCTTTAGTTCTGGTTTGCCCTTTCTGACCATGTCTGGTTCATTTGCCATCTCTTTTGTCCTAATGACACTTTGTGAACAGAAAAGGATTAGAGCTCCCTGTATAAAGATAAAAGAAGATTGAAAAAAAGTTCTGTTTACCGTTTCCATAGTCGTAAGAGCTCCAAAATTAAGCTTTTCACGCTGTAATTTTAAAGACGACGGCATGCAGATGGCCAGCACGGTGCATTCCAGCGTGCAGCTATATTGTATTCACTATGTCGTCAGCGTTGTCTTCCTCGCCAGTTACTGATCGTAAAACGCATTCTGTGAACAACCGCTGAATGTAAGCGCCCGTTAGATAGAAAGCTGCAGTCCAGTTCGAGGGTGCACGTGTTATTTTATAAATTGCTTGTAAGAACGTATACAATACCTTTAGTTTTAATCAGTTTTGATAAAAGAAAAAACATTTTAGTAAAAGTTTTTTTGATCGTTCGGTTAGTTTTTAACTATTTGTTGTCTCAAAAGCTGCAAAGGAAGGGAAAGGCCTCTCTAGGTTGCTTTCAAAAGTTGCTGAAAGACAAAAATTACCGAGCAAAATCTTTTTATGTCTGAATCACAGACTTACACTATCACATCTAAAATATACATATATACACTAAACACCCAAATCCTTTGGGAGACGTATATTAATTAACCTGATAAATCTGATTTAATTCTGTTGAGGCGGTTACAAAAACGATGGGCATTATAATTCCTGGTAAAACGAGAATACATCAAGAATGTTGGCTAGCAAAAACAATTAAAATGAGAAACCGTAACTATCTCCAAACAGGAAATCCGCTGACTGACCGATATTACCTCCTAGTCTAAAATAAGCGCTTCCAGACTAAATTCCTAAAACTCAACAGCTTATTTTTTGCTGATCAAATCTGTCTTGTTTCCCGAAGACATGTAATTATAGTCTAATCATATAGTGAAAAAAGTGTTTTCCTTTTCTTGCTGTTTATGAAAAAAATAAGTAAAAACAAGAACTAGTTCACAGTTGTAAGTGCCTACGTCCCCGGATTGCTTCACAAGTAGTGCAAAGACACCACAAACAAACCAAATTAATCTTTTTGGGGTTCCCTAGTTAGAAACCAGGACAGAACGTTTTAATAACATGCTCTCACTGGGGATTAGCCAGCAAAGCGAAAGTTATATATACTAGTTCCGGCTTTTGGTAACCACAAAATGCTCCGAATGCATACCTCCGAATCTCCATGAATTATGAACATGGTTTTATAAACCACAGCTTGTAGGCAACATTAAGATTCGATATTATTTTTTCTTTGCTTAAATGAGTATCGGATATGTTCCTAAAGTATAAGAGAGGGCAATGTCCGCAATTGTTGTAAGGTAGGGATGGACTAGTTCTTAACAGTTACTTGGAAACAACGAGCCCTAGCTATTTCTCCAAATGGATAACGCAGAGCCCCGATTGCCCGGCTCGTCTTGGGTTGCCGGTTCGCGCCCTTTCTGCAACTAAAGTTGCCTCGGTAGCTCTTTGGTTAGAGCACTTGCAATTTGATTGGTGTGTCGTGAGTTCGATTCTCGCTCGGGGCAATTTGTGTTTTTATCTTTCTCGCTCTCTCCTACGCTTGCCTATGGTTTATCACAGCAGGTCAAGGGCGAAATACTTCGGGGTTAAAGGGTAGGGATGACTGTCGGAAAAGTGCTCAAAATACCCTAAATAACACCAAAGAATAGAAATGTTCCACCATAAAAAATATCTCTATCTTAAAATTACCCTAAAAATACCAATTTAAAGCTGAGAACTTTCCCTGCATGGGTAGCTAGCGGGTCGGCGCAAATTCCCCTCGTGTTGCGCTGAACGTGATATGCAGTGAACAAAGGCGTGCACGTAATAGAAAAAAAATGATAATAATTTATTACCTCATAAATGATGTTACTACCTCACAGATGATATTGCTAAATCACAATTCATGTTCCTGTAAATCACAACTTATGCTACTATGTCACAATTCAGGTTACTAACTCATAATGGAAGCGAGGCGCTAAACACAGGTGCTTAATGTGAGAGGTCTCTTGACTCACAACTGATGTTACTAACAAATTAACAATTGTTTTAACTCAAGATTGATGTTACTAACGCACAATTGATGGTACTAATTCATAATGATGCTTCTAGCTTTCAATTAATGCTAAACACTTGCATATGATTTTATTGATAACAAACAATTGATTTTACTCATCACTTACTCCCAATTGATGTTACTAACTCATAGTTACATATTAACATCATTTGAAAGTTAGTTGTATTTTCAACTGACAGTTTCTTAACGCTTAATGACAGTTAGTAACAGTCATTTCAGAGTTAGTAGCTGCATGTCAGCAAGGGTCTTTAATTTTTAATTGTGAATAAGTAACGTCAACAGTGAGACACAAATTTGGTATACACTATACATTACAGGTGACAGTTGTAATAAAACTCACGAAAAGAGTTCATTTGGAAATGAAACTTCAAAATGTTATGAATTACTACACAAGACCTTCGAGTTAAGTATTAAAATAATTTACATATGCATTGTCAGGGAATTTTAAAAGTAAGTTGCATGTTGTTCACTTTTTTATAGACATAGTACTGGAGATTAGATTGACCAAGTGAAATCTTTGTAAATGTGAAACTCTTTTGAACATCTTCAGTGATTTAGTCTTAAAACTCTGGAAAATATCAAGATGGGTGGGGGGAAGGTTTCACTTATTTGCGCCTTAATTTCTACATATTAAATCTTGTCAATGAAATTTTTAAAAAAAACTTTTAAAATCAAAATACCGAAAATTCATTCATTAGAAAAATCAAAAAATGAATATTAAAGGTGAGTTTTTTTCCGCGTTTCTGGCGTGACCAAACTTTTTACCTTTAGATAAATGTATACCTTCTTTGGCAGGTGCCTATTCCTGTTGTTTGATGGAAAATTACACCACAATAAAGAGTATACCAATGAATGATGTTCATTATGGAAAAATGTATGCAAAGTTTTTCTTACTGGCAATGCTCATCTCGATGAAGAATGGCGTTTGTTTAATAGAAGTTCGTTCAGTGTTGATTTAGTTTTAGATTTGAGCTAAGTTGCCCAAAAACCATGATTCAAAATAGTTATTTGAAGTGAAACGGAAATATCTCGACTTTATAGCTAAGAACACACATTCCCTTGCTGCCAACTATGCCCTTCGAGTATAAGTGTCAGCTAGGCAGAAAAGTACCCTTTTACTCTCTAAGCAAGTAGATTTGATAGAGTCGTACCTGTTTCTTGAGCGAATCATCTATTCGCCTTCCTTTTTGTCCTGAAATGAAGCCCTGATCTTTTCCCTAAGCGCAGCTAATTTTTTTTTGGTTTCCAAACTTGCTCAGTGATTTCGGCACTTTGTGATAAAGGCAGAGTCATTTAGGCTTTTTAGCCACTTTCATCTCCGGTCTGCCTCATCTTAGTAAATTTTTTCTAACAAGCTGAAGGCCATTACTTGTTTGAGATCTATCGCAGCAGCTTATCTACTCTCAATGTGAAGGCCAGCACTCACAGGTGAACGAGAAAAAAAGGCTTTTGTCGATCTTAGCTGTGTCATTTTTTTTCTATTTCAAAAGCAAACTGATCATGACGAGCAGACCTACAGACGCGCGCGAGCCGTCGACGTCGTCGTTTTTTTTTTCCCGCTCTTTCGAGGTTACTTGAAATTCGATTGGTCAAATTAAGATGTATCGAAAGCACACGAGCCTCCCAATCCTGAGGCCCCGGCCTGGTCGAGGGTTGAATATTTGGACGACTTTGAAAAGGCCACTAACCTTTCCATCCTTCCGGGGTCGGTAAATGAGTACCAGCATAAATGGACCGCTTTGAAGCGGCTGCCTGAGGCGCCTATATGCTTTCGGTCCGCTGGGGGGTAAACTGATCATTGTAAAGCGCCTTTGAGCATTCATTTGGAACTGGAAGGCGCTATGTGAATGCACCACTTTACCTTTTTTTACACGCTTTTTTTATAAGAACAACTTTAAAAGATCAACGAGGCTAAGATTGGCCAAAATTTAAGAACAAGTTAAGACAAAGCCGAGGCTCGGTCTCGATAACTATTTTGAAACTTTACAGAGCTTCGACAGTTATTAATAACTTGTAGCAATACAGAAATAATTTTTAATCCGTCATTTCTTCAAGTTATTGGCGCAGTACGCATGTATATGCTTGCCCCGAAGTTAGTCCTTACAATTTGTTTTCCAATACATGTATTGCAAAGTTTTCATTCGATTTAAACCACACTTAGAAATAAGAACAGTTTAAGGTCATTCCATCGAAATAGAACCTGCACCTTGACTTTTGTCAAACTTTCCTCATTTGTCAATCAATATATGCAAACTGCAAAAATTGAATAAAAAAGGGGTGTGCCCGGGTTAACTTTTGAAATATGTTTGATACAAACAACCCCTCCAGGACTATTTTTCTGTTGTTGTAAGCTTGAAGTTAAAACTATAAATTTCGTATGTGGCAACCAAGATAACATCGAGGAGGGAAAGGAAAATAAATTAAGATAACTTAAAGAGTTCTCCCGGATTAGGAGAACAATTTTCTCGTGATTTTCAGCAAAAACATTTTTGGTAAGGAGGTATTTTTGTGTGCTTTTGTTGTAACTACATTTCAATATCTCAGAAAACAGTGTATTCTTGTCTATGGTTTTTATATTTGTCCACACTTGCAACACTCAGATTTTTCCTATTCTTTCTCTTCAGCGAGTCCTGTTGTAATTTGACTGATTGACGAAAAAATATTGTGGGGTACCCGTGCTTGTTTAGGAGAAACTCTAGGAAAACTGGCAAAACATGTGCTTTTTTTACCCCATTTCCGAGGGGAGACTGGAACCGAGTTAAACAAAAATGAAAACTACTTTTTTGTATTATTTTTTCTGCTATGTCTTTGAGAGCTCAATATTTACTAGAATATGACAAAAATGTGTAGACGTTTTAAAATTTCTAATATGCGCAGTAAAGATGCGCAATGCAAAACTGGGGAATTACCTTAAGAACAATTTGAGGCTCGAATCGCCGAAGAATTAAGAACCGAATGAGCCTGGGAAAAGTTTACTGATTCTTATAAAAAAGCGTGTATATCATTGACACTGGTTTTATCGTGTATGATTACATTTACAGTTTTTACGTTTTAACGTAATAACGGATTTACTTCAGTCATTCAGGCCTTTGATGACAAACGATACTGCGAATTTACATACATAAATCATTATTCATAGGCGCATGCGAGCATACCGTCTTAGTCTTACTGTTGTCTTATTCTTAGATAAACTGAAGTCACTATGTTTTAGTTCTCGATGACGCCCTGTACCCTTATTTGAGTTCAATTTTGTAATTATCTTGTGATGTAAGTTTTAAATTATGGGCTACATAAAGTGACTGTGTTGCTGTTGTTGTCATATAACACACCGCGCGCTAATCGAGAGCCTGGGAACAATTAGCCTACGCATGCGCATTATCACGTAAACAATGAAAAAATATACGAATGATCGAAGGAAGCAGGAGCGAATGTTATTTTTGTCGATTCCTGAATGATTCTTCAACCTTTTGCCGGAAACAAGTTCGGGGAAGTACCCTGTATGCAATACGCACATACATCTTCAATTCGCATGTTAAAGTTTACTTGAATACCGTCGAATAACCCGACAGAAACAGTTCTTCATCAACAACGCATTGGATGTTGAAGATTAGAAACGGTGATGTGAATTTCGATTACTTTATCAAATTCAGCAACAAAGATGACGCATGTTGAAGCATAAAATGTTTTACATGTATAGATCGAGGTTTCAATGAAGAAGTTTCAAAGTAGATATAAAGATTCGTCAACCAGAAGAAGGAGCCGTGGCGATATCTGCCAACGTTGCGGTCGAGTCGCAAGACTAAAACATTGCTTAGCTGAGGGAGGTGCGAGTTGCTTAGCTTTAGTTCTCTTTTCAGTCTGCGCTTATACAAAAGGTGAGAATGGCGAACTTAACAACTCAGTATACAAGGTTGAACTCCGTTGAGGATCTTGAAGAAGATTTGCCGCCACAAGTGTGTCATGTAGGGACGAGAGGTGTTGATCAGGAATATGAAAAAGGTATTCGCAACTGTCTTGTGGAGTTGTAAATTTATTTTTGTGTTGTGTTTACATTAGGCTTGTAATTTTTGTCAAGTTTGACAGGCAACGTTATTCAGCCCCGGATGAATTTAAATTCAATTTAAACTCACTTAGGGCTGAATGAATTATAGATTTATATCACAAACAGATGATTTCTAGTTTTGCCGATGCTATTAACTGTGCGTGTTGACTGATCACGACTGGACAAAAGTTATAGATGTCAAAATTTTGCCATAGACGTACGTTGGAGCAAATTTAACCGACCGCTCTCCTATTTGTACCCATTTATGGGTCATGTGCTAAGTTACAGTGCTTTCGTTAGGCTGATGATCATAAATGTAGAATAAAACAAACCGTGTCGTTCAATATGAACCGTTTTTCCGAACTATCAAGAGACACTACGAGGTCAGAGTTCCAGCTTATAGTAAGACCCAAGTTTATAATTTTCTTTACAATATAATTATTCAACGTTTAATGATAATTTTATTTTTGTCTTAAATATAACACAAAATAAAATTTTACCCTGGTTACTAGAATAAATGCTTGAGTTTCAAAATATTATAAACTGAGCGTTCTTGATCAGATATATTCCAGTTTTATTTGGTAAACTTGCAGTCTAGTTGATGGCATTTGTAGGTTTGCATGCAAACTTAGGGCATGAATCTTCATAATTTGCAAAACAGCTATTTTTGTTTTTCAATATTTATAAATGTTTCTTTCTGATTAACATTGACAGTCAAAATGCATTCTTGAGCAACATTGCTGTCTCTTGCCAATGCAGCTGTCAAACAAAGAATTTGCACAGAAAAACATTGAGGAATCTAAAAATCTGAAGCAATGCTCGAGGAAATTTTCAGTATACAGATTCTAAAATAGAATTTGAAAAATATTTTGACATGGGCATACAGTTTGATTATGAAGAGAGATACAAGAAGAGTTAACGCTTTTATCAAACATTTAAGCCGCACTCCAGCGACCATCTTTAGTTTTGTATTATACATTTATATATGGGCATCAAGGTGCCAGTATGTATATATACTTGCTAATTGTGAAGTATTCATTGACTGTAGATGTTTTCTATAAAAGCCACAATATAAATACAATCATGTACTTCAAAGTGTTTTTTCAAGTTTGTACTTGTTTACTTGGACAAGTATCATTTCTTTTTAAAACAAAGATTTCAGAAAATAAAAAAGGTGCTGAAATGTATGTAAAATTCCAAATGCTTTCTGTTAAAAACCATGATCATAGTTAAAAGGTTTCTGTCTAGCATTTGTGGTTTAAAAGTCTAAGTATGATTCACATAAGAAACAGAAATATATAGGATGGCTTGTGATTTGTTTGTTCAATTCCAGTTAATTTGTGTACAATGATCAGTAATGCCTAAAGGATTAATATTTTTATTTTTGTCATTTCTTTACTGTTTAAATTAAAGTGTATACATATATCTTGCACATTATATAAATTTGAAAGCACAACATTTTATGTCTAACACAAAACAAAATTCTTACTTAAATACAAAAATATATCTATATATATGTATACCCGAAAAAAAAGAAAACAACAAAAAAGCTAAAACTTTTAATCAATTAAAAAATTTAGCCTCCCAATATTAAAATGTCTAATATCTAATGTCTAATGATATGCTTAATATTGTTTATCGACAAATTTTATCACAAGATTTTTAGGCCTAACTGTGGTCAACAGGAACTCATTTTTAAAGTTTTGTAACACTGATTCTGCATACTTTAGATCTGACAAATTCCTAAATTTGACAAAGTTCCTCCGGTTAGTTTGTCTTATCTTTTGAATCAAACTACTCTAGGCATGTTTGGCATTTCATAGTAAACTAATTAAAAATAGTAGATTGAGAGCAATAATTGTGTCATTTTCATTGGAGTTGTTTGTAAACCATGCAGTTGAGTTTTATTGATGAATTTTGAAGGTCTTTGTTGTTGTCATTTGTCTGAAATTTACTGGCAAAATATTCAAAAGTTTTTTGTACCAAATTTAATGTCCACAAGTTTAAGGTCTAAAATTTTTTTTTTTTGCAATTAAAGTACCACAAAACCATTTAGATAAGGCATACATGTTATAACCATCTTTTGTTGAAGGTTTGGTTCTCAAACTAATTTGTGATCAGCTTTATTTATCTGAGTGTGCAGATAAAAAAGCATTAAAAAGATCCCATGTGGCATAATTTCATAATGAATTTTTTACTCTCTGATTCTTTTCAAATTTAATGTCAGAGGTATGCTTGTGTCTCAAGTCCTGAGCATGTGTTTAACTGGCAAGGTTAATTGTCATGCTCATGTGGTTAGTATAGTTACTAAGTGAGATGCAATGGAAGATCTATAGAACTGCTTTGATTCTTGATCCACACCATCATCTTTCTTTGTTGTTAGATATCATCTTATATTTAATTACATACTAGCCATGTCTTTTTGATAACATGCATATATGATTACTGTGTAATTATATATTAATTATATAAGACCCAGGTACTTATGGACCTTCACTCAGGGTCTTAAAATAACTGAGGAGAAGGTGCTGCCTTTGCTCTAACATCTGCAAACGGTTAGCTAGGCCTTCACGTCTTCTCAGATAAGGACGTCAAACCATAGGTCCTGGGTAGCAGGCCATCGAAGGGGACCTCGAGTCCTATTGCCTGTTCTCCCATGGCTCAATGAGTCAAAAAATGTCATAAATAAATAAAATAAAAAAAGGTACCTTAAAGGGAAAAAAAACATTTTTAGTTACTTCATAAAAACTTGAAGGTACCATTTTTGATTTACTGAATTACTTTAAATATGTTTCTTTTTTTGCAGGGAGATGGAATCATATAGAGAATTTAGATGAGTTCTTTATAAGAGTATCCTTTTCAATGACTAACAATACAGTGTATATTATATATGCATGGTTAAACCATTAGGTTGACTACAAAGCAATTGAGTACATAATTATACCAAGAGATTTGTAGTAAATGATTTATTTTCCTTAAAACTCTGAACAGGTATATGAGTATCACAGACACCATGGGTTTTTCTGTATTCTAATAAGTCAGTGCTTTGAGCTTGTGTGAGTATGCATTTCATAGTGTTGAGTTTTCAAGATTCTCTGCTGCAACTTACCATTTTACAGTGTCTCTGAAAGTCCTTTTTAAACTATTTTAAGTTACCCATTCAGGCTTGGGTTTTTCAATGATGTTTACAATCCTGTTTAGATTTTCCACAAAAAAATTGTCAACTCCAAAATTACAGTTCAATTCAATCTCAGACTCTCTGCAAGGTTGGAAACAAGCTTAGAATTGTAGTGCTAATCAACCTTTGAACAGCTGAGCCCAGTTGCTCTCATTTACTAGGGACTGGTTAAGGGAAACAATTTCTTCCATTTAAGAACAGTTTTCATTAATAGCATTACCATATTAAAATTGAATTAGCACCCAGAAAAGTAAAAACAAAAAAGAAAGAATTTTGACACTCATAATGAAATGTACAAGAGATTCATTGATTATTTTGTTTCCTCATGATCAGTAACTTACAATGGATAATATTCATAGTCTGACAGTCTATTAGAATGCTGGGATCATCCTCAATCTTTCAACTGCAATTTATTTCCATGAGAGTGAAATTGATGATCCTGAGTGAAGTGTGAAAGTCTTTTGACCTTTTTTCATTGTTATGTTCACACAAAATAAAGTTGCTACTTGCTGAAAATTGTGAAAAGTTAATTAGCGCCCAGCCTTGAATAAGTGTCCACCAAAAAAGGCAAAGAATTAAATTAGCCCCCTGACAGATACAGTATAAGGTTTAGGCTCTTGAAACAGGCAATAAGGGCACTGAATGAAAATGACAAGGTGCTGAAAATGAAGAGGGCTGTGAAAAATGATAGAGTGCTGCACCCTTTCATTTTGGCCTAACTAGAACAGTGGATCAACTAACATTTCCATTAACAAGAGCCTGCAAAAAGTTCAATTCTTTACTTCAATGAAGGACTACAGTCCAAGACTTACTCTGTATCTTCCATTTTTCCATGGTGTATACTATAATTAACTTAAAATTTTTACCAAATCAAATCTGTAGAAACACCAAAATGTGCAGCATCCCAACCATCAAATTTAAGGTATGCATGCAATCATGTTTGGAGGAATGCTGATTTATGCATTGTCGTTTTTCTTGCAGACAATTTGTGTTTGTTGTTCTTTTCACAACATTCCTTATCCTCTGTATTGATTATGACAAACTGTTCAACTATCGACATTCAAACTTTGGAGAAGTGATTCATTTCCACAAAGTTCAGCAGTAAGTTTTTAAGTTTCCGTCTAGTTTATCTATCTTCTTAATTTAATTGCAATATGTCTAAGGGTTTGTTTTGTGAAATACAGTAATTGTGATGGGGGTGGGAAATGATTTTTGGGAGGATTCTGGAGCATTAACGTATGAGCAACCTCCAACCCCACACTTCACAGGCCCCCCTTAGCTTCCCAACACTCCATACGTCAAATAATTATATACTTCAGCGGGGCCCTTGTTCCATTTCGGATCCCTTGCGAAGGGCTGCCTCGTACGTGAATTTGCTAACAGATTTTATTTTGTTTCAGTATGGAGGCTGGGATTGTCGCGTGTCTAGTGATTGCTTTCCTCTTCTGGTTAATACGACTTGCAAGAATAGTTATTTACTTTTTCAAGCTGATAGAAATTCGAAGTTTCTACAGGAATGCATTAAAGGTCAAAGAAGTAAGTAGTGTCTTTTAGTTAGAATTATGTTAAAGTAATTCACAACGCATAGGAAGTCATTAATGATCTTCGTTAGTTTAAGATACAAGGACGGCAACATCGCCGATGAAGGCTTACAAGAAACACACTTCTTGCTCACCCTTTTGTCCGAGTTACGCTTTGTGAACAAAAAGTATTAAGGCGTTTTTTAAAATGTAAATGAAGACTGACAAAACTTTTTGTAGGTTGTTCCGTAGTCGTAAGAACTTGAAATCTGAGCTTTTCATTTTGTAATTTTAAGACAACAGTGTGCAGGTGGCACGGGGGGAGGGGGAGGGGGTAATTCGGGGTCAAAAGGGTAGGGATGACCGTCGGAAAAGTCCCCAAAATACCCAAAAAATACCTAGGGTTAAAAATTTTCCCATCTATAAAATACCTCTCGGTTTAATAATTGCCCGAAAAAATATACCAATTGATAGCTAGGGAGCTCAAGTAGGGTTCAACGAGGAATGTGCCGCCGGCGATGACGGCAAAGCCGGACATGCAAAGCAACTCCACATTGGAATGCACCGTGCTGGTCAAGCGGCCAAGGCGCAGTGAAAATCTCAGTTTTGGAGTTCTTACGAATACGGAAACTACCAACAGAAAATTTCCTCAAACTTCTTCAGTTATCTTTGTTAAGAATGAAAACGATGAAAAATAAGGACGTTTCGACCTCCGACGTCATTTTCAAGTGAGTTAAAAAGAGCATACTAGTTAGAATAAGTATCAAGCGGCTAAATTATGCTCTGATTTAAAGAAATAAAACAATAAAAGCTCTTATCTATGATTTATTAAGGTTCGAACAATAAAACACTTTAATGAAAGCACTTAAAAGAATAAAAAAACAGGAGACAATATATAACATTTTTACGCTTTGCTATTAAGAGTTATATTGTTAGTTGTTAATTCAAAACGTCCCTAAATAAGACGTCCCAGTTTGCTGTAGTGACGTGTTTTTTTTTATACTTTCCTAAATGTTCGGAAATATTATTTGTGCTAACGCCGTGTCCTTTTAAGTCTTTTCCGACCTCGGAGCTCTTGTGTTCTTCAATACATGTCGGTATATATATCCAACGTCACCTGCATCACACAGATTACACTGGAATTTATATACAACACACTGTTGGTTCAGGAGGGATGAATTGTTTTCTCTGATCTTGGATCCTTAATTCATGGCCTTGTGAAAACCGGACTCGCTTCTGTTTTAATCTTTCGGCTCAGGTCTGTCTTTTGTCCTTTTTATATGAAGGAAACTTTAATGGTTTTGTGAACATGCACGAGGCGTAACTCGGTCAAACGAACCAGTCATGGTGTAATAATCCTGCTTTAATGAACCACAACCTTGATTCCAATATGTAACAGCCTTGATTCTAGTGTTTATAAATGTTAATGTGTATATCTCTCCGCTCTCTCAATATTGATCCCTAATTAATCACCCA